>CAKNXH010055265.1:43410-66336 GCA_932178445.1 Andricus quercusramuli | reverse complement strand
CAAATTTTAAGTTGTAAATGGAAACTGTCGAAAGTATAAATGCAAAGAAAAGCTGCTACTCATCGACCACCGAGATACCATCCAGTGTTGTGTAAACAATACACCACCGTATTGAAAGACGTGTCACGAACAAATAATGTTATAGACATGGATTTTCGCTAGTGATTGGGAAGGACCATCCAAGTGTATAAGCCTTTTTCCAAGAAATTTTGAAGGAGCAGGCCGATGCTGAAATTATGTTGCGACAATTTTAAGTTGGCCTACAAATTCAGAAAGGCTGACAAGAACAGGAGAGAAATCGAGGAAAAAATGTTCACAATTCTTCAACACTATTACAAATATGCGTACACAAATGACGTGCTGACATATCTAAAAAACATTGGTAACTACGTTAAATTTTAAATACATGCTAATTTTATGTTCATAGTTTCAACGTTCATAGTTTCGCACACGATTGAAACCCGAAAAAGCTTTAAAAAGTTTTTAATTTTAATTTATCAACATTTTTATTTTAATATATTTCAATTATGTAATGTAAATACAAATTTATGTTAATAATTATCTAATGTTAATAAAAATGTTATAATTTTTTGGAAAAACCGGTTTGGGAATAATAACTTTTGGGAAAAATGTCCGTTGAGAAAAATGTCCATTGGGAAACGCGGATTGGGAAACCTGTCCCCCTACCGACATTTCAGTGCAAACATTTTCTGACGGAAAAGTATTAAACTTTGATCGAAATAAACATTTAAACGCTTCTTTCGAATCTCCAAACAAGGATCTATCGCCTTACAATTTAATTTGCAACGATAGTACGACTTTGCCAAATAACGCAGAAATGATTAACATACTAAATAGAGCTAAACAAGATGCATTTAGTCACATCCGTTCTCTTGGTATTAAAGTGGATATAAAATTCGCAGAAGAAACAGATTTTCGGTGCATTTCGGCCGATGCTAATGAATTGATTAATGAAGATGATGAATTATTCGAAGTTGAACCAGAATTTGAAGAAGAAATAAACTCTGTATGTAATCAAACTGTAATACAGCCAAATGAACAAATATCAGCATCAAATTCGGAAGTTTTGTGAGATTTAAATTTAATTATCTCTAGTGGAAGGAGAATTGGAATTAAAGGATTATTCTCAACAAGTAACAGTTCTCAGGGAGCCAAGTCCGTTTACCACAGTGCAAGATTCTGCTGGAAAAGAAATTATTGTTATAAAATCTTCTATCTGTTGGCTTTTAAATCCACCAACAGGAAAATTGAGCAGCGATAAACTTCAGAGAGTTCGTCAATCTGAGTTCGAATTGTATAGATCCAAAACGCTGGAAAAATTGCAACAATCAGATTACGTTCAAGAGTGCAATTGAATCAGCATTGGAGAATGGACTATATTTCAACGGATTGATAGTGAGAATTGCCTCGTAGGTGTCGTTCTTGGCTTTGGTTATTTTAAAGCCAGGACGAGGAAATCAACAGAATATACGAGTAGTTATGCCAATATTCATGGAAACCAAAAGGACATTGGTGTTCTTTGTCAATGATTTGGGGTCAATGAAAATGGACATTTGACATTAATTTCTGATTTCGCGCATGGCTATATTGAAATAAGCAACTACAGCTCAACAATGTCTGGTCCTATTATTACTAATGTTTGCTTATCACTGTTAGACTATGTTTTCCGCCAAACAAAATACTTATTTAAAAAAATCTGCAGATAAAACACGTTTTTTCTGTGAATATAAGCCAGAACATAATTGTTAAATTTTCAACGTTTCAAATATGTTCTTTGCATTTTAATAGTGATTAAGGAAAAGTACGACCTATAGGTCGTACTTTTCCTTAGTCACTACAGTACATTTGATATATCAAATGTACTGTCGCGCTTCTATAGCAAAGCTATAAAAAGCTATATTTTTGTTTAATTGAAAAAAATATAAGGGTGAAAATTTAAAAAAGAATATTCAAGTTAAGGTATATAAAAGAAACTTGTTTCTTAGGATAAAATGTTTATGTATACATGTTTAATTTAATAAATTATCACAAAAAATATATTTTGACTATTTATCTACTTTTCATAGAAAAACAGCCTAAAATTTGTACACTTTAACAGAATGGTATGTCTTAAACTCAGTGAAGAATTTCATCCTGACAAATGTAAAAACACTTTTAGTATTCACTTTAACTGTTCAGTATTAATAATGTAACAATTTTAAGTATTTTCTTTTCAATATGTTTATTGTATTAAATAATCTATGAGATATATCGTGCAGTTATTGACACTTGTAAAAATAACCCGAAGTACATAACCATATTTTATCATCACCAAATTTTTCATTTAATCTAAGTCCTTAATCGTGACTTCGAAATTTGACTTCAATTAAAATTAAATGTCAATGTTTACATCTATAAAACCCATCCTTGTTTGGACGATTTCCAATCTCTTCTCGTGTTTTTTTTCTTCATTTCATCGCATAATAAACACATATACAAATTACTTTTATGAATCAATATTCTAATAATGTTTAAATTAAACAATTTATTTATATGTGGTAACTACATATGGTGATACACCGTACGTTCCGGCGACAGTTTCACGGCGTTGCTGCCATTCAAGCGAAGTCCGAACCAGATTCTTTGGAGCAATCAATGGGCAATCATGGGATTCACAGAGGAATCATTTATGAACTGCCGCATTCATGTTTTTCTGACTCCCTGATTTCTCAGTGAATAGCCCCTCACGAAAAAACGGTGATTGTACCTCAAGAATATCCCATTGGGACCCATAACATATTTTTTCCCCATCGAAATCGGTCCGGCCGTTTCCGAGAAAAAAAAGTTTTGCGATTTTTCTACTCACCGCCATAACTCCCATAAAAATGATTTCTCAGATATAATCTTCTGGGGAATTGAACCTCATATTAGTACCAACTCATGGTGAAATTGTAGAACAGATTCGGCCGGGGGCAGCTTATACATGCTTATCCTGCTATGCCCTTTGTTGAAATTTATTTTTTATATGTGGCGTAGTTTTTGTGTTCATCGTAAAAAATTTAATTTTTGACAAACTACACAAGCTACAAAAAATGAATAACAAAAGTCGTTTACCCAAAGCAGAGCTATAAATTTGTTATTAATAATTTTTTGATGGAATGCGTACCCGGTAAGAAGAGAAGAATTCAAAAAAATTAATACTTTCATATTCAAACGAAAGAGTGAGCATTATTTAATTTTTTTGAATGTGCTAATTTTCCATCGGGAGAAGTGCCCAACGAAAGAATAGGTTTATCTCCGAAACCAATTCTTTTCTATTTCCATAACGAATGCCACTTGTGTTGCGTTCCATACAGGCGAACATATTTTCCATTTTTTTAATTCCTCCTAATGCGAGCAGTAGACACACCTCTCATGGTTATTTTTAATTCCATACTTACATGCTGTATTTTGGATTAATTGAATTCTTTCTAATCCGTCCACAAAATGCGTGCACTTACATGATTTCTATTCCTCCGTGTGCAACATAAGTTTGAAAATTTCAATTTTGTTTGTCATGGTTATTTTTAATTTCATACCTACATGCTTTATTTTCGATTATTTTAATTCCTTCTAATTGCAAGTTGGCTACTAAACATCTCCTCTCCTTCCCTAAACCATAACAACGGTTTCAGATGTTTAACAGTCAAGTTGCAAAAATTTCACCTAAAACAAAAATCCAAATTCAAACCAAAAAAAAAGGTAGGCAGGAAATTTCAAGAATTTCATTTCGACTATGCTGGATAGATCGTTTTTTGGCTCCGTATACTTTTTTTTACTTTTTTTGTGGTTGTGTACGTAATAATTTTAATATAACTTAAATGTGTTACAAGACAGATTTTATATGAAATCGGTCAAAATATGTTTGTGTTAAACAAATTAATAAAAAAAATGTTCACATATTTTACCCAAATTTTCTTTTTTCATCTGTAATTTATAAATGTAATACAATATTTATTCATTTAAAAAAAAGGATTTATTTCAGTTTACAGTTGCGCCTTTAAAGTGACATTATTTTTTTCCTTTCTATTCTTTCTTTTACATTTCTCCACTTTTTCATTCCTCCCAATACGATTCCATTACATTTTTCTGAGTCGATTAAAGGGACTAGCTTTTGCGTCATCAAAGTGACATTATTCTCTTCCTTTCTATTCTTTCTTTTGCATTGCTCCACTCTTTAATTCCTCCCAATTCGCTTCCATTAAATTTCTCTAAGTCGATTAAAAGGAATAGGTTTTGCTTTTTTTGTCTACTCGATGGTGGAACTATCGATGGAGGAAAACTCACGTATTAATAAGAATTCAGATTCTGAATTTTTTTAAATTTTTTTCTTCTTACCGGGTAGTTTTTTATTTAACCGTAAAAAATAACATTGAAAATAAAAAATAAAATTTTTTGGACAACCCTCACAAGCTACAAGATAATGAGAATATGTATATCTGTTTTAATATCAATGCATATTATGAATTTTAATAATATAAATTTATTGCACTGATAGATTTTTCAGGGAAACTGAAAAGACACATTAGTGAAAAAAGGAACAAATATTAAAGTAAACATGAAAAATAAAATTTGTTTATTATTTTGCAATATCTGAATAAGCGATCCCAGACCAAGGTATACAATGCGTTCGTTAAAGCCGAAGGAGCTTTAAAAAAAAAAATTCACAATCAACAAATTACAGTTGTCGATGCTTTTACTTTTAAATACAAAAAGTCTGTGCACAAATGTGGAGGAAATACGAAGACCGAGCGCGTAATGCGAGGTAAATACATTATCGAGTGCGAAGCGAGAGATTCAACAGACGCCGCTCCCTAGCCCCTAGGCTTGCTCAAACTTGCGAGCGACCCAAGGACGATCGCCTTCTGCATTCTCCCCGCAAGTGTATCAGCAATTTGTTGACACACAGGGATGATTTTTAGGCTATTAGCCAGTGAAACTGTGGCGAACATGGTTCGTTTCTCGAAGTCAAGGAGAACTATGTCAGGCCTTGAGTGCGCAACAGAAACAATTGTAGAGAATATGAAGTTCCAGTATATACGGAACTTCTCATTTTCGAAAATTGACTCTATTTCGCTAGGAGCGTTTAGCGGAGCGGTATTTGGGCCAATTCCGTAAGAGTGACAGAGATGGTAATAAAGCACCCATAGTGTCGCATTGTGCCTTTGGATGTAGGTCGTTCCCACATGAGTTGGAAAACTAGATAGTATGTGTCCTAGATGCTCGGGGTGTGCATGACACGCTCTGCAGCTATCATCGGGAATATCTTGGCACAAAATGTGGCGACGGTATGCTAGAGTGGAAATGACACCGTCTTGACATGCCAGAATGAAACCCTCCGTGTCCGACTTCAATCCGGATGATTTAAGGAAAGCATACGTTAGCTCATACGACATCGACTGATCCTCCACATTTCTGTGGAAGATGCCGTGCATCCTCTTTTCGAGGAGCTCTTCGCGGAAGTTTTTCTCCTGTGCTTTCTTAATGCGGGCCTTCAGAAGTGAGTATTCAAGATGAATAAAATTTGATGCATTTTGCTCACCCCTGATATTGAAGTCAAGGCCGAGTGTTTCAGCAGCCTCCCCCGCTGCTTTGTACAGAGACGCCCCTGTGTCCACTTCTTCGTGTTTCCTAGCCATTTTAAGAAGAGGGTCGTGTTCATTTGCGACTATATGTGCTGTACCCAGAATAATCCTGTCGTCAAGACATTCAAGATTCAGAATTCCAAGACCACCTTGACGGCGCGAGATGTAAAGTAGTGGAGTAGAATGACTTAAGGTCTTTGCTTTTGTTCATGTGCATAACCTTTCGGGACCCGATATCGAGGGATCTGAGCTCGTCCTTCGTCCATGGAACTACTCAAAATGGATAGAGTACTACTGGGACGGCAAGCATGTTCGTTAAAGATACTTTATTCTTCGCCGACAGTTCAGAAGACCGTATAGGTCTCTCCAGCGCAAAGGTGTCGTATAGCGCTTCTGTCAACGAGCTCAGGATCTCCGGGGATGCCATTAAGTTTTCCTTTCTTCAAATTAGCCTTGGCACATTTTTCTAACCTGTACTTCAGTCCAATCTCTTGAGTGTACTCTGACAATTTTTAGAGCTATATATAGTTGAAAGTTTGTCATAAGGACAACCGCAGGATTTCGCCGGGACCGGGTGCTTATCTGAAAAATTGCACCCGCTCCCAGCGAAATCGCGGTAAAATTTCAGCTGTAACCACGTCTCACGATCGTGAGATGGGTGGTTACAGTCTGCGCGAATTCAATACGATGATCCGGCGAAAGTCTCGTGCACCCTGAGGACACGGAGCGACCCAAGGACGACCGCCTTCTGCATTCTCCCTGCAAGTGCCTCAGCATTTTGTTGACACGCAGGGATGCTTTTCAGGCTATTAACAAGTGAAACCTTGGCACCTCCAAGAGCGCCAATGATCAGGACGATTAGCTTAACAGAATATTCCGGGTATAACCGTCGCAACTCCCTCATAAGGTCTTTATACCTTTCTTTCTTTTCTTTCTCCTTCGCTGTGACGTTTTTGTCCGCTGGTGCCGAAAAATCGATAACGAACAAGGTTCGTTTCTCGAAGTCAAGAAGAACCATGTCAGGCCTCGAGTGCGCAATAGAAACAATTGTCGAGAATATGAAGTTCCAATATATGCGGCACTTCTCATTTTCGACAATTGACTCTATTTCTCTAGGGGCGTTCAGCGGAGAGGTATTTGGGCTAATGCCGTAAGAGTGACAGAGATGGTAATAAAGCACTCTCAATGCCGCATTGTGCCTTTGGATGTAGGTTGTTCCCGCATGAGCTGGACAACTAGATAGTATGTGTCCTAGATGCTCGGGGTGTTCATGACACGCTCTGCAGCTATCATCGGGAATATCTTGGCTCGAAATGTGGCGACGGTATGCTAGAGTGGAAATGACACCATCTTGACATGCCAAAATGAAGCCCTCTGTGCCCGACTTCAATCCGGGTGATCTAAGGAAAGCAAACGTCAGCTCATACGACATCGACTGATCTTCCACATTTCTGTGGAAGATGCCGTGCATCTTCTTGTCGAGGAGCTCTTCGCGGAAGTTTTTCTCCTGTGCTTTCTTAATCCGGGCCTTCAGGAGTGAGTATTTAAGATGGATAAGATTTGATGCATTTCGCTCACCGCTGATATTGAAGTCAAGGCCGAGTGTTTCAGCAGCCTCTTCTGCTGCTTTGTAAAGAAACGCCCCTTTGCCTACTTCTTCGTGTTTTCTGACCATTTTAAGAAGAGGATCTTGTCCATTTGCGACAATATGTGCTGTACCCAGAATAATCCTGTTGTGAAGACATTCAAGATTCAGTATTCCACGACCACCTTGACGGCGTGAGATGTAAAGTCGTGGAACAGAAGACTTAAGGTGCATGCTTTTGTTCATGTGCATAACCTTTCGGGACCCGATGTCGAGGGATCTGAGCTCGTCCTTCGTCCATGGAACTACTCCAAATGAATAGAGTACTACTGGGACGGCAAGCATGTTCGTTGCAGATACTTTGTTCCTCGCCGACAGTTCGGAAGACCATATCTGTCGGAGGAGACGTTTGTATCTGCATCGGAGAGTATCCTTTATAGATGTTACGTCCTGAATGCGGCTTTGTGGCACGCCCAGGTATGTATAGGTCTCTCCAGCGCAAAGGTGTCGTGTAGCGCTTCTGTCAACGAGTTCAGGATCTTCGAGGATGCCGTTAAGTTTTCCTTTCTTCAAATTAACCTTGGCGGATTTCTCTAACCCGAACTCCATTCCAATCTCTTGAGTGTACTCTGTGACAATTTTTAGAGGTAGATGTAGTTTCTCTTGATTTCTAGCATAGAGCTTAAGATCATCCATGTGAAATACATGAGTTACCTTATGCTTTCGATTTCCAGGTTTTCCACAGAGGTACCCTTCGGAATGGCGAAGTGCGAGAGATAGTGGCAATAATGTGAGGCAAAAGAGGAGAGGGCTCATGGTGTCGCCCTGAAATACACCTCTCTGAAAGGTGATACTATTAGTGATTACACGATATTTTCCAGATAAGATGGTAAATCTGGTTTTCCAAAGCGGCATTAATCTCTCTATGCATCTCACGATGTGTGAATGAACCTTCAAGCTTTCCAACAGACAGATGATAAGTCTATGGGAGGTTGAATCAAAAGCTTTTCGGTAATCTATCCAGGCCATCGATAGAGATCGTTGGTAGGATGCTGCATCTTTGCAGACACATCTATCGATGAGCAGGTTCTCCCGACATCCTGCTACGCCTTTCTTCGAGCCACGTTGTTCATACATCTCTCGCCACACAGGTTCAATTGTCCGAAGAATCCTATCAGTTAGGATGGCTGTGAAGATCTTATACAGTGTGTTCAGACAAGTTATTGGCCTGTAATTCTTAGGGTCAGCTAAGTTGCCCGTCTTAGGCAGGAGCACTGTGCGCCCTTCCACCAACCACTCCGGAATAGGCTCTTCCGACTTTAGATATGAGGTGAAAATTCGGGCCAGATGTTGGTGGGTTGAAGGAAACTTCTTCCACCAGAAGGTCTTGATACCATCTGGTCCCGGGGCGGGAAAGTTCTTCATGCCTTTTAATACGTTTTTCACCTCCTCGGTAGTGATAGGTGGGCACTCTTCCTCAGGTGTTATGAGGGCATTGCACAGCTCCTTGAAGCTATTTATGTTCTTTGAGTCTTCTTGAAGTGAATGCTGGACCTCGTAGACTTCTCTCCAAAATGTTTCGACCTCCTCTGGTTTGGGCGGATGGTCGACAGTAATTGAAGGGTCTTGGAAGAGTTTAGATGGATCAGATGAAAATTGTTGATTTTCTCTGACCCACCTCTCTCTCCGCTCTAGACTTCTCCTAGCGTTAGATAGTATTCGTATTCTGTCAAAAATATGCTGTCTGATGGTCATTAGCTTTGATTTGTTGATGGTGTGATGACGGATCCGCAGTTCGCGCGCGAACCGTCGAACCTTGGCAGTGAAATTCCTGCCAGATGTTATGTAGTCAATCACACACTGAATGCGGGACGCGTACTGTCTAGCCCAGCCTATCTTTGTGCTGAGTTGATGCATTCTTCTTTTGGTCTTATGATCAACCGTTGGTTTTGTTTTACGGCTTGCATCTGCCAAAGTTCTCGCTGCATTGTACACACCACAACTGATAGTCCAGAGGTCGGATTCTTCGGAAAAATCTCCACGAAGTTCATCATCCAATTCAGTCAGATCTTTGGGCTTGGGAGAAACCTGAATGTTGATGTTTCTCCGGGTCCTGAAGCATCGTTCTTCCTCTATTGGATGCCTGTTCGCGGTTGGTCTCAGTGTCGCTTCTCTTTCTCTGTTGCCGGCTTGTTCTGGATGCGGTTGAGTAGGCACTCCGCTTATATAACCCCTTTTCCTAAGGTTCTCGGCATGGTTTCGCAGACGTTGTTGCGAAAAGTCTGAGAGCTCTGGGTGTTTCTCGCACCACAGAGCATGCAGTCGTGCCATGTAACCTTCTCGTTCAGGGACCATACTGGCATCGTAGCACTCCAGCAGGCCGTCATTGAGTTGATCCGTCCACTTAAAAGTAACAAGATTCCGCCGGTCAATCGCATTGACTCCGTCTTGATTGGCTCCCCCAACTGTAGGGTAGTCGGCATTGTTGTCCGACCCATTGTCGGGAGCCCTGCGCGTTCGATTGTTTTGAATCGCACTTACTACAATTATGTTTGGTACTGCCATTGTTGTTCCCACGAGCGTTCCCACGATATATATATATATATATATATATATATATATATATATTGTAACCTCCTGAATTTGCCAATATAGCTAGGTTAACTTAAGTGTAGAGGATTTCTACCCTACTTTAATTAAGGTAGTTTCCGAGTCCCACACTCGTACAAATATTGGAGTTCTGTGGGGCGCCTGTCGTTGTATGCAGTATTGAAAGAATTTCATGGTTCCGCATACTCAATATTTTAATGCCCTCCTGGCTTAGAATTCGTAGTGTGAGTGTATACTAGGGTGGAGTGAAAAAATAAAAAGTCGGCGTTTCGAAACAGCCGAGTGCGGAAAAGTTGTGGACCGACGTACCTAAGAACATATTAAAATTTCAGCCCGATCGAATAATATCTTCTGCCTCCGAAAACTCCTCAAAAATGTGAAATTTTAACGAAAAATTGCATTTTTTGCTAAAAAATGTTAAGTGTTAATAAAACTTATAAACTATATGTATAAGTACATTTTAATGTTAAACGATGTTTTTCGTGATTAAAAACACATTTGTAGACCGTAACACACGTTCCTGGCAAGAGTGGAACAACAAGACAAGCAACAGTGGAGCAACAGACAGGAGACTATTCGGAGAACGACAGTCTGTTTTGGTAAATATATTCACGATTACGATTTGTTGCGTATTTAGTAAGACTAACACTTTGTTCCTACTCCGCTTAAACTCATCCTTCCCACTCCTTGCTGCCCCCTCCCCACTCCCACTCCTTACTGCCATACCGCGGCGCCGGTCCGGCGGCTTCATTCGTTGCGTGCGTTGGTTCTGTTGAGACACGCCGAAACCTGTCGGGACAAAGCTAGAGCACAAAGCTCCCTGTGGGGTAGCGGGTGGCATGCTTTTTCGTTTGTGATATTCGCTGCCTTTACGGAGTTTAGCGTCTATCGTTGTTCTTATATTCAATAGTCTTTTTGTTAGACCACGTTGTCTTCCTAGTCCTTTGACGTTCAACTGCCCTACGTTTGGTGGTCCAAAAGAACTGTCTTCTTTTAAGCTTCCCACGTATGAAGATGTTATCAAAGGCTGGGCTTTCGAAAATAAACGTCTAGCTCCCGAACAGGGAAACAAAGAACCCTTGTTTTCTGACATTGCTGAGACCATAGCCACGCAGATTATTTCCGTGTACAAAAAAGCATCAATACCACATGTTACGCATGAAAGAGTTGTACTAATGTTAAGACTTATCATGAAAAATATAAAACCATCCTGAAGTCACATAGCAAACTTCAAAGCTGCAATAAAGTTGCCAAAACTATTGAAAGTTTTGAATTACATGCGCAAACAAGCCTTTTCGACATATGCTCTTGCAAATGTTCAGACCTTGCTTTATGCTCTTGTACCAAAGAGAGAAAATTTCCACAGAGAGAACACGCGTTTCTTATTGATCAGAGAACAGTCCGAAAAATGGTCATCGGTACTCTTGACAAAGAAGCAACCGCTGTTCTTCAACAGAGGGAGGCTAGGAAAGCACAGGAAGCTGCCCGACCTCTAAAGTTGCCAGATGGTACTTCCAGAGGCAGGGAATTAGATTTGCCAGCCGATGAGAATAGCAATCATGGTAGTATTGAGTGTCTGACCAAGAGTGATACTAACAATGATGATTCCTCCCCATCGACTTCAAAAGGGTAGCAACTTTCTTCCTCTCACAATCGTTTAGTTCTTTCTAAAACAGCTCTAGTCAGCGATAAGTATGGCTTGTCGGACAGATCCGTCGCTGCCATAGCCTCAGCTGTCTTGCAGGATGTTGGTTTTGTGTCCGAGAATAATTTTACAAACGTCATTGATAGAAATAAGGTTAGGCAGGAACGTTTAAGGGTGAGGAGAGAAATGAGAGAGATCTCTGCTGAGAATATTGAAACCTTTGTTGGGGTTGTATTTTGACGGACGCCTTATCTTAGTAGGAGGGGGAAATAAACAATACCGCAGATGTGTCCAGGAGGAACATATCACTATTGTACGAGAGCCAGGATCATTATATTGGGGACATATTACTCCTACTTCAAGCAAAGCCGTCTCGATCTCCACGGGTCTGGTTGAATTTCTCGAGGCTAAGACCGACAACATAGACATTGACAATATTTCAGCTACAGGTGCAGACGGAACTAATACAAATACAGGACACGTGGGAGCAGTTATTCGTCTTATTGAGGAAAAATTAAACCGCCCATTGCAGTCGCTGATTTGCCTTCTTCATTGCAATAAATTGCCTCTTACACACCTATTTCAGTCCCTTGATGGCGAGACTACTGGCCCTTCAAGTTATAAAGGGCCCATCGGCCAGCAATTATCAAAGTGCACTTCTTTGCCCGTAGCTGAATTCCGACCAATCTCCTCAAATGTTCCAAACGTAACTTCAACTGATCTCAGTACCGATCAACAATACCTCCTCGACATGATCCATGCCGTCGAAATTGGAGTTTGCCCCGAGGACCTGGCCAAACGCGATCCAGGCCCTATTTCTCAATCGCGATGGCTGACTGCAGCCAACAGAATTCTTCGAATGTACGTAGAAACATCAAATCCATCACCAGAGCTGGTATCACTTGTGAATTGCGTCATGAAAGTACATGGCCCTGTTTGGTTTCTAATCAAAAGCGACAAATCTTGCACGAAAGGTGCCAGGCATGTGTGGTCTCTGATTCGATACTCGCGGTTTCTCCCTGAAGACCAGAGGAAAGTTGTTGATAGGCTGGGCAACACATTAAATACAGCATACTAGACTTGCCCAAACGTAATATACAGGTAGTTTTACCACGAAAAACATTGTTTGACATACAAATGTACTTATAAATATAGTTTATAAGTTTTATTAACACTTAACATTTTTAAGCAAAAAATGCAATTTTTCGTTAAAATTTCACACTTTTGAGGAGTTTCCGGAGGCAGAAGATATTATTCGATCGGGCTGAAATTTTAATATGTTCTTAGGTACGTCGGTCCACAACTTTTCCGCACTCGGCTGTTTCGAAAAGCCGACTTTTTATTTTTTCGCTCCACCCTAGTGTATACGTATAGTCACCAATCCTATGGCAGCGGCATATTCGTAGATCGTGAAACGTCGCAATTCGAAACTAACCATCAGTGACCAACTGTGCGTAAACGTGTGTGCGAGAGTATCAAGTTCCTGTAGCAAGAAAAGCAAGAGAGAGGGGACAGTGTTGCCGGATCGCGAATCTTTGTCGTTTATGCGTTTGAAAGTTATTAAAATGTCAATGCTTTCCATTCGATTATCTAGAAAATTACGTGGTAAAGAGATTTTATTATTTTTCTAACATATTTGTATATTCAAGCAGCACAAGTAGACACATTCTTTTAATTTCTCTACCAGAGCGTTTTATTACTACAAATTAAAATATGGAGAGTGCCTGTGCATTGCCCGTGCATTCTGTTTTAAAGTAGTCATCTTTAACATTGATTATCTCGACATCAGTGTGGTAGAAAAATTTGAAATTAATTTAGCATATAAAAAAACATTCTACTTGAAATAGAGTTCGACTTTAAACAATTCTACCAGAGATCGATTTTTTCGGAAACCACCTTAATGAAATTACAAAATAAAAGGAACTCAATGGAGAAAGTATAAGTTTAGTTTCTTCTCTTTATAAAAAAGATTTATTCAAGAAAAACCTACTCTAAGCTAATATTAAATAGACATCACCCTAAAATCTATCTATTTAAATTTCTAATTCGCGAAATCACTCATTCAATATTCAATAGCCTTAAATTCTAGATCGCTATTCAAAATCTATCTTTTTATATTTTTGTGCGTATCGACTTAAAATTGTGAGATTTAAAATTAATATTCTCTACGAAACACTATCTTTTCTTCTTATTTTATCATTTCTCTTTTATTTCATTCGTCGATCAATAAATCTTAATCTCTTCTCTATCTTTATTTTACTTATCATCAAACTTCTCCTATTAATTCAAATAAGTTCGCAATTAAATCTCTAGACGCAATATAACGCTTCAGTAATACAGGTAAAATCCTTTTCTCTTCTAGTTTAGCTAACAGCTTAAATCTTTGGAATAGAGTCAATGACCTCGCCTCACAATTGTACGATTTTCTCTGAATTGTGCTTACAAAGGAGAAAGGTACTACTAACGTACACTAATATTACATAGGATATCCCTGTATCTGTGATCATGAACTTTACCTTAATTTCTATCTCATAAATCCAGGTAATTATCATTTTATAATTTAGTGGTGTAATATAAATAGCATGTCAAAACATAGAATTCAATCTTTAGACAGGTAAATGCTATAATATCAAAATACAATTATATTCCAGGCAACCTGAGTGGAGAAACCTTCGGGCTACAGGTGCATGCTACCACTTGGGATAGAAAGAGAGAGAGAGAACTCTTCAAGGTACGTGCCAAATGCAAAGGTTCCCAGTGGGACCTTTTCTCAGGTCTAGATTTATAACTCTAAGAGAATATTTCCTTCTCGCTAAAATTATGGCTTAATCCGCTTTCTTGACAGGGTTAGGAAATGTAATTCACGTCCTTTTATGAGAAGCTAAACCTTAATAATAGTTTTTAAATTGAATTTCTCAACTTCTTGGACCCGGGCACAAGATATAATCTTGCTCAGCTCGTCAGGAGTAGCAATGCAATTTATTTCGGTCAATATTCTGCAAAATATTGAGGCATAAGCCAAGCCAATGAATATTTAATTATTAGATTCTCGATTTTTATCATTCAAAGATGCTTATGGAACACATTTATCGCCCTGAGAAACCCGGTAAGAGAGTAGAAAATCTCAAGAAGAAATCACGCTCAGTCTCTAAAGAGAATGGTCCTTTTTTGAACAGGGTTAGAAGATACAATCTTCGTCCTCTTCCAAACGTATTCCCTCTTTTTGGAAAGGACTTGTAATATTAGATTTTCACTTCTAAAGTCACACGACCTACCACACTTGGAGAGATGTATAGGGCTAGTTGAGGGAAATGCAATCTCCCGCTACCCCAACGGTACTCCCCAAAAAATTTGCTAGTTACTCCGCAAGACCCCAACTCCTTGTTTCGGGTCGCGCGGCTCTTTTTATGGGCCGCGCCCTTCTCTCTGGCCCCGCTTTCCGTAAGAGGCCCAGTAGTGGGAGGCAGTGGATTCTGCGCTCTTTCTCTAACCCCAAATGATGCAACTTCCCGGGGTATCTTCGCGAGAGTCAAATGTTTTGCCTAAGCTAAGGCTTCAGAGACTGTAACGCATAGTTCACAATATATATATATATATATATATATATATATATATAATTAAAAAAAAAGTTAAACAACCACCGCAGGGTACCACTAAGAGCAACTCCCATTGAAAACAAAAAAAAACGAAAATGTCAATGGCCCCCAGTAGAACCTCGGTAAAATACACCTATGGCCACGTCTCACATCCGTGAGATGGCTGGTCACAGGGCACGACGCAATCACAACGACAGGCCGATGAAACCCTCGTGTGTCTTGAGGACACGAAGCGACCCAAGGATGACAGCTTTCTGCATCCATCTCGCAAGTGCCTTGGCATATTTTTGGCACGCGGGTATGGCTTTAAGGTTACGAACCAGTGGTAATTTCGCACCTCCGAGGGCACCTATCACAAGGAAGGAAAATTAACCGTACCGAATATTTTGGGTACAGTCGTTGCAGCTCTCTTTTAAGGTCTTGATACCTCTCCTCTTTTTCTTTCTCCTTTGCAGTGATGTTGTATTCGGACGAAGCCGAGAATTCGATCACGAATATAGTTCGTTTCTCGAAGTCTTGGAGAACATTGTCAGGCCTCGAGTGTGCAACGGAGACTGCTGCCCGAAAATCGTAGTTCCAGAAAATCTGGCCCTTCTCGTTTCGGACCATTGACTCTATATCCCTTGGAGCGTTCGGCAGGGCGTATCACTGGGAACTTCTTGACATAAAATGCGGGCGCGATATGCTAAGGTGGAGATTACACCGTCCTGGCATGCGAAAATAACGCCCTCTGTACCTCAATTGAGCCCTGATGATTTGAGGAAAGCAAAAGTTTGCTCCTTCGACAAGGACTGTTTTTCTACATCTCTGTGAAAGTTTCCGTGCATATGTTTGTCGAGTAGCTCTTCGTGAAATTTTCCAACCTCTGCTTTCTTTACTTCGGCTTTTAGACGTGACGAGATTCAGAAGTCCGCGTCTGCCTTGACGGCGTGAAATGTATAATCGCGGAACTGACGAATTGATATGCAAGCTTTTATGCATATGCATGATCTCACGCGTGGTGACATCAAGGGCCTCAAGCTCGTTCTTCATCCATTGAACCACCCCAAACAAGTAGCGTAGAACCGGGACGGCAAGCATGTTAGTCGCAGATACCTTGTTCAACGCCGACAGATTGGAAGACCAAATCTGTCGAAGAAGATGCTTGTATCTGCTCCGGAGAGAATCCTTCACTGGTGTTACGTCCTGAATGCGGCTTTGAGGCACGCCCAGGTATGTATAGGTATCTCCAGTGTTAAGATGTCTAATAACACTTATATCCACAAGCTCAGGGTCCTTGGGAACGCCAGTTATCTTTCCTCTCTTCAAATGAATTTTGGCACACTTGTCCAAACCAAAGTCCATCCCAATCTCTCCTGTGTAGTTTTTGACGATCTTTATAGCAGTTTGACGTTTGCTTTTACCAGCGGCATAGATCTTCAGGTCATCCATATAAAATACATGAGTGACCTTATGCTCACGCTGATTAGTGTCGCCACAGAGTTATCCAGGAGAATTTCGTAGTGCGAAAGATAGAGGCAGAAGTGTGATGCAAAAAAGCAAAGGGCTCATACTATCCCCTTAAAAGACGCCCCTCTGGAAGGTGACCTTGTTCGTCGTCACTCGATGATTCCTAGATGAGATTGTAAATCTAGTTTTCCAAAGAGGCATCAATCTCTCTATGCATCTCACTATGTGTGGATGTACCTTCAAGCTTTCCAACAGAGAGATGATAAGTCTATGAGAGGTTGAATCGAAAGCTTTCCGGTAGTCAATCCAGGCCATTGAAAGGACGCGCTGATGGACTGTAGCGTCTTTACAAACACACCTGTCAATCAGCAGGTTCTCTCGACAGCCTGCTACACCTTTTTTCGAGCCTCGTTGTTCGTACATCTCTCGCCATACAGGCTCAATTCGTCGAACAATCCTGTTGTTTAGGACAGCTGTAAAGATCTTATACAGTGTGTTCAAACAAGTTATTGGCCTGTAATTCTCCGGTTTGGACAAGTTGCCTTTTTTCGGTAGGAGTATAGTACGTCCTAACACCAGCCACTGCGGAATGGGCGTCTCCGACTTTAAATATGAGGTGAATATGCGGGCCAAATGTTGGTGGATAGAAGTAAACTTCTTCCACCAAAAGTTCTTGATACAATCTGGTCCAGCACCGGAAAAGTTCTTCGTGCCTCTAAGTGCTTTTTTCACCTCTTTGGCAGTGACTGATGGGCACTCCTCCTCAGATTTTATGAGGCTGTCGCAAAACTCCTTGAAGCGGATGATATTGTCAGTATCTTCTTTCAACTCTAGTGTTTTCGGGATCTTGTACACCTCTCTCCAAAAAGTCTCTACCTCCTTGGGCTTGGGTGGATTTTTTACAAAAACAGGGGGATCACTGAAGAGGCAAGATGGGTCAGCGAGAAACTGTTGATTCTCACTGATCCATCTTTTCCTCTTCTGTATCCTCCTCCTTGCGTCAGATAACATCCTTATTTTGTCAACAATATGCTGCTTAATTGTTAGCAGCTTTGACTTGTTTAGTGTGTGATTCAAGGTCCTTAGTTCTTGGGCGAACCCTCGAACCCTTTCCGTGAACGGTCTGCCAGATGTTATGTATTCAATCACACATTGAACACGGGACGCATTCTGTCTTGCCCATCCAAGTTTCTTGTTCAGTTGATGCAAGCGTCTTCTTGTCTTTTCATCCATCGTTGGTTTTAGCCTTCGATTTGAATCAGCCAAAGCTCTCGCAGCACCATGAACTAAGCAATTGATGGTCCAGATGTCGGACTCTTGCGAGATATCTCCACGAGGGGAGGCATCCATTTCAGCCAGATATTGGGGCTTAAGAGGAACTTGCATGTTGATGTTCCTCCTTGTACTGATCATCTTCGTCTGCAGCTTCTTCAAACAGCGGCTGAGGAAGCGCTCCGCGTACATATCCATTTTTCCGGAGGTAGTCGGCTTGATTTCGCAAAGACTGATGCGAAACGTGCTGAAGCTGTGGGTGTTTTTGGCACCACAGAGTATGCATACGCGCCATAAAGCCTCCGCGAACAGGGATAATGCTGGCATCGTAGCAGTCTAGCACGTCATTCTTAAGTTGATCCGTCCACTCAATGTGGGCGTTTAGCCAGTTCGTCATCGTGTTTCCATCTAAATTATTTTCAGCACCCCGAACTCTAGGATGATCGGCATTGTTTGCCGATCCATTGTCGGGTGCTCTGCGCGTTCGATCGTTTTGAACCGCATCTACAACATTTTGGTGGTTTGTTGGTTTCATTGTTGTTCCCAGGAGCAGCTAGGGAAAGGGTTCGTCCATCCTTGTAGAGCCCCGCGTACAAGGATAAGGCTGATACTCTGAGAGGTCGCCGGTATCCCAGAGTCACCGTTAAAGACACCTCACCCAGGTGCCATGCAGCCTTCGGCACGATTCTCACTCCTTTGCTTAGGGGTTATTCCTTCGGGACCATCCCTGGAAAATTGTCCGCGACTGCTTATTAATTATTGTAACCGTATTCAGCAGAAACCCTTGGTACGGGGACCCTCTATCCGCAACCCGAGGACGCGTGCGGTGGCTTTGTCATAAGCCCTTCGGTTCTATTCCAAAGGAATCGAAACCTAAACCGAATGGTTTTTGCTTCAAAAATTTTAACCCAAAATACGTACAAAAAAGTATACAGATTTGAGAAATCAAAAATCTTTTCTTCAGAGGGTTTACAATTTTGTATAATACATATAGGCCATTTGTTCAAGACCTTGGGATTTTCGTCAAAGAGATTTTGACAAAAAAAAATAAAAAAGCGACGCCTATGACCTTTTACATATATTGCTTTAGTTGTATGACTAAAATTATGTTCCTACGCTTGTAAACCCGTTTACTTGATGCCACGGGCTATGAATTTGATTTAGAATAAATGTATAAATCTGAGGTTATTCATGTATTTTAGAAATGAAGGGCAACACCGCATAAGGGCGTGAGTGCCAAATTTCGGAAATGCGTTTTATTGGCCTAAAATAATGTTTTTAACCTAACTCATATTTCTGTAAAAGATTATGATCCGGTTCGATTCAGGAGTGGGTCAAAATCCATGTTTGTTATTTTTGTTTATAAAGTAATTTAATATTTTTGCCTGTTCTTCACAAAATTCAATAGAGCTAAGTAATAGCTCAAAAGCACTTTTTCGTTTTTTAATTTCTTCAAAAAATAAAAAAGTTATGCAACTCTTTGTGTGTACACATTTTCATTTTTAGGGACGCACCGTACCATTGATAAGGGGTTTTCTCTGATGTGACGTGACTGCTTCTTTTAGAATGTTTATTTCGCGGTTTGATAGAGTTAAGCAATAGTTCGAAAGTACTCTTGTTTTTTCTCCAAATGCAAAAATAAAACAATTACGCAACTTTTTAGGAAACAAAATTTGAATTTTTAGGATGCGCCGCTATTTTACAAGGGTTTTCTCGCACATGGTTTTTTTTTGGAGTGCTCTTTTCGCGATTCAATAGAAAGAACCAATAGCTCGAAGGTACTTTCTTCTTTTTTTTTTAATTCAAAAATAAAAAAGTTATGCAATTCTTTATGTATAAAAATCAGATTTTTTTGGGACGTGCCGTTCTTTTGACAAAGGTTTTCTCGGAGATGGATGCTTCTTTCAGGATGTTAGTTCCATGGATCGATAAATCCTAACAGTACCTCGAACTGTTTTCGCATTTCTATTTTTCAAATTAATTGCGTGAAAGTTCTACGGTTTTTTGTTCCTCCTGTAAAATTCGGGTTTTGGCACTTACGCCCTTATGCGGTGTTGCCCTTGAAATAAATAAACCAGTCAATAGCTAGTTTTTTTAATTTTTATGTGACTCCGGTGCATTAACGCGTTTTTATGCGACAGCGTAGAGTATCGTAATGTTGTACATTACGATACAGCGGAAGATCACTCTTCACATTATACTCCGCTGTATCGTAATGTACAACATTACGATACTGTACGCTTTCGCAACAAAACTTGTAAATGCACCGTCGACATATAAAATAATATATGCGCCAATGAGCAGAATTCGGCACTTCACGCGACTCGCTTACAATGCTCGCAGGACTTATCTCGCCTCGGCTTCGATCGTCCTGCGAGCATTGCCGCTTGTCGCGTAAAGACCCTCATTATGCACCTCGGCGCATAATATACTATTAGACATCTCATAATACATCATTTTCAAGTAAAACATCGTCACCTTATCTTTCTCCTTTTTAATTCTTTTTTACAATTATTTCGTCGTGTTTTGTATATCATAATTCGACACCAGCGACCGTTACACCAGCGACAGTTTTTCAAAAATTGATATAAATATTAAAGTACGCGGATTTTTTTATTTATAATGTATTTTATTAATGTAAACTAATTTTTAAGGAAGTCTTGCATGTGACACCAGCAAAATTTTTGTTGTACGAACACATTTTCTCATTTATTCAAAGAAATAACTTTGTTAATATTACAAATTAGAAAGGGCGCATAAAACTTGATTCTTCCATAAAGCTTAAGCTTCAACTGTCCCTTAACAAAAAACTATTGTTAGGATGAGTTTTTAGCTGTATCGAAGTAAAAAATGTTACCATTACACAAGCAATGCGGAAACTGCGGGACAAACTTTATAATGCAATTACGATTTTTCTATTGACCCTACGTGATTTTGCTTCATTTGTCTAGATTTTAGAATCATTTTTTTAAAACAAAAGACGTGATTTTCAGGATTTTATCTTATAAAATATAAAAATGATGAAACTTAAAATGTGTAAAAATGTAGAATGGACAGTGGATACTCTATTAGAATGACATTTCGTATATATAACAGATGAATTCACCGCCAGCATTATCAGTTTATAAATTTATACCAACGCCTCCATTCAATATGAGTCTATGTGCTGACAGCGCTCTTTATGAGACTACTCCCTATGTTTATACACAGCGCATAGTCTCATACACGGCGCTGTCAGCACCTAGGCTCATATTGTATGGAGGCGTTGATACATAACAACTATTGTTCGATGTAATTTTGTTACATGCCAACGAATCTCATAGTCAACTAATCTTAACTCTATCATCAAAAACAAATAACGAATAAACAACTAGGACAGCAAATCTAAAGGTTACGGACAACCAGCCCCATGCCACTTCTCTGTGGAGGCTTGTGGAAAATGTTGTCATGAGAGTTGATGGTCGCCGTATGGTGGCGCCAGCTATGCAGTTAGCCTAAAATTCAAATAATGCAAGGCGAAAGTGTTAAAAAAAAATTTGGTCAAATAAATATTATTTTCTGATAGTTCTTGATGAAAGATAATGATCTTTAAGATTTTTTTAATCTTTTGAGTTAAAAATAATTTGCGAAAATCGTAAAAGTCACTGCTTTTAGACGTAAATCCCGATGCACTCCTACTAACTACAACAAATTATTTTTCATCATACCTCAATCGATATATGATGAAAAATTGTATGCGTAACTCGGGCCGAGGCACCGATTTCACTCGTGTGATATCAGCCCTCGCTTCGCTCGGGCAGCTAACTTCACACTCGTGAAATCGTTGCCTTTCGACCCTCGTCACGCAATATACTAATTCATGCGCAATTAAATCAGACATATACTTATTTGTGTAATCTTTAAACATTCGAAAAAAAAAATAGTCTAAGCTTTATAATATTCTTTATTATGATATATAATAATTACTTTGCTTATTTATTAATTTAAATTTATTTTGGATTTACAAATATTTTAATAAACAAATTATGTGTTTTAATGAACTGCTTATAAAGGGGGTAGGTAAAATTAATAAAATAATGTATAAGCTATAGAAGGAAACATTTTTTTTATTCATATATAAGTTTTTAGTTTAAAAAGTTCAAAAAATGAAACTGAGACTTTCCAATTTAAACAGTTCAATCTTTAATAAAATCCGGAAATTCTTAAATTTTGAACTGATTCTGAATCGTCTTGTAGAATTAATATTATTATTCACTTTTTAATCCTTAACGCAGAGTTCAATTTTAAAAATCATTATAATTTATATTCACAGTCGATCAATTAAAAAGATTTTGCATAAAAAAATTTCGATTTCGAATGCTTCTAATTTGAAAATTTGCGAAGTCTTTAAAACTGAATTTTTAAATTCTTTCAATGAAGAATGTACGCTTAAAAATTAAAATCTGAAATAGAAAATTTCAAAGTGAAAGATTTTTGAATTAAGCATTGTAAACTGAATGATATCATAATTGAAACAGCTAAACATTCAACTAATTATTTTAAAAACTGTTTAAATCAAACTTGGACCGATTTTTTTTCTAAATATTTGTAAAATTCCCGGTCAAAAAATAAATCCACTGTCATTTTCCGGTTTTTCTCAGTCTCATAAAATTTCCGGTCATTTCCCGGTTTTCCGGTCCAGCGGTCAACCTGAAAATATATTAAGATATTATTTGTTTATAATCTAAAGTTCAAATTTCAAAACCGTGGATATTTTGGACCATCTGTAAATAGATGCAAATTTTTACATCTAAAAGCAGTTTTTCTTAGTTTTCTTTTGCTTAGAAGATGGAAAATGTCGCAAAGATCATTCAAAACCTTCAAAGATTATTTAGCCCAGTCAGTAAATTACTTTGAATCTGTTATTAAATTCAATGTTAATATTTTGCCATGCATTTGCAACGATCATAGGCAAACTGCATAGCTGACGCCACCACACGGCCACCGTCAACATATAGTAAATTGTCAACTCGTTCCAGGGGGCTGCGGACAACTCTGCCGTCCTGATGAAGAAACTATACAACTGCATTTGAGAAGAACCGAGATATTCAATAAAACGCTCTCTAAATCTGAATTAGTGAAATTTCACTAATTGCTAGTGAAATT
>CAKNXH010055265.1:0-33410 GCA_932178445.1 Andricus quercusramuli | reverse complement strand
TACCATTACTTTACCGTTACGCTGTAGCGTAATGTTTGCGTTCGGCCAGTCCGCCAGGGTGAGAAGAGAGTTTATGCAGATGGAGGCAAAACTAGGCGCTCCACTAAAGTTGGAAAAGAGAAGAGGGCTAACCAGAATATTAAGGAAAATCAGAGTGGACGCAAAGCCAGTTCCTAAGGCATTCAAGAAGAACAAGAGACAGAACCAAAAGGCGCCAGAGACGGCCTTTCAGGAGAGTTAATTCCCGAAGTAGAACTCGAGTCGGGTGAAGACACACAGATCGGAAAACCTACGTTACCGATGCCGAAAGAGAACAAAACAGATACGGCACCTAGCAAAGTAGCAGAAGTGAGCATCACGCACACAATGATGAACGCAGATACAGTCAACAAGGAGATGGAAGGGCTCCGGAATACCATCGAGCAGCAGAGTAAAATGATTGATGATCTACCTAAAAAGCTAATGTTCCAATCCAACGTGCCATGCAGCAGCAGATTCCAGATTTTCACAGATGAGAACGAGATGGCTAGATTTAGACTTTAATAAGGCTAGACAGGTATTCAAAGACAGGGAAGTGGAAAGCCACACACGCGCTCCGAAGGACAAAAGAGTTCAATCATTACTGCTAAAAGGGGTCCACGGGGACTTCGACGAGATATACATAAAAAAAGAATTAGAAGATTTAGAACTTAATAATGTGGAAATTATTATGATAAGGAAAATAAACACGCAAGAGTTTTTTAAAGCACAGAGTGGCGGTACGGCCTTCTTAGTACAGCTCACAGGGAAGAGTAGATTAGCTCAAGTTTTTAAAGTAGAAAGAATAGCAACTGTTAATAACTCAATTAGTTAGGAATTTTTCTCAATCTCTTATCAAGTGATAAAAGATCTCGCACTATTTCATTAGCAACTTATTTCTACTGATTGAGATTGAGAGAGATTGTTCTTTATAATGATGAATTACTTCCGAAACAAATATCCCCTGATATATCACTTTTTATTTCTCCGTCCATATTTTCTTCATCAGTACTTTGTACGTCCATTTCTCCGTAATTGCTTTCCTATTTTTGAATAATGTCTATATAAAATTTTCCCGAGGTTAAGTCAGGTTACGTACTCTTTCTATAAGATCTGTCACAAACTTATAAACCTTTGAAATCTGGCGTTAAAAACTTTTAGTTACCAGAAGTAGGAAAAGTAACTAGATGTCCGGCCAAATAACTGTCCGGAGTTATATGTCCGCTACGTGTGAATTCAGCCGGTGAATGAAGAGACCATCAATGCTAGCAAGGAATCCAGGTGGATCACTCGTCGCCTAGCACCGATACGAGTGACAGCTTTAGCAAGGACGCGCTTTCGATTTCGATGCTCGTATCAAAGAAATTCCACGTCTTTCCGTAGGTCGCAATGAAATTTAATGCTTCTCCTTAGTTTTGAGTGCCAAGGATTATGGGAACAGATCAATTTGTTGATCAATTAAATGAATAAATTCAGTTGATTAACAAAATTGATTTATTGTCTCGGAAGTGCTTCGACGGTTTTCTATAAAAAATATCCATTATTCTGAGCAATGGATAAATTTCTCATTCAACCTGTTCTCATTCGGGAGATTAGGAACCTATTCCATTAAGCTCAATAATAATTGAAAACAATTTTGATTGAAAAAATATGTACTGGTAGCAACATTTTTGACTTGAGTATATTTTAGCATTTTAAGAATTCTGAGTAGGATCTTCAACCCGATCTCATTCGGGAGATAATCAAAAAAGAAATTCTGTATCCTAAAAGACAAAATACGCAAGTCAAAAAGATCTACTAATTCTAAGATATGGAATCATGATCTCTAGGAGACATTAAAATTTTCCCAGAATGAGTTCAAAAATCCATACGATTTGGAATTGAAATGGACTTATGAGAAAAAAAAAGTTAATAATCTAATTTGTCGCGGACAATCTGAAACGCATCCTGGGCAGTCGAGAGCAAAGGAAGATCAAGAAAATTATTGACTAGGCTAAATATTTTTACTCGGAATAAAGTGATCTTATGTGGCATAAACAAGGGACGTGTGCGGTTAGGCCGAAAGTTACAAATTGTAGCTTATAGCAAAGCGTTCAACAAATTTAAAAACCGAAATTCTTCCCTTCGCTTTTGTGAACTCACATTGCCCGATAAAGCTTTTTGTAAAAAGAACTTCCTCGCGTTAATCTACAAAATAAGGGCACCAATTGGAAAGGAAATTTATGATTAAGAATGATCAATCTGCACTTAAAGTTTTAATTAAATTTGTCGTTAATAGAATCTTTACTTTCAGGTTACCTCACTCTATCAGGATTGGTACCGACGCACATGCTCGGGGCCAATCTCCTGACCAGACAAAAGTAAATCAGTCGAAAAATCTGACTATTATAGAAGCATTTCTATAATTAAGACTTAGCGACACATTTGAATTTAGAAGCAATCACTTGAGGTACACTAAAGATCCAGGTGGTAGAACTTAATGATTCAAAAAGATAAATATTGCTTCAATATACACATACACATAATAATATGGCGGGCATTATACATCAACAACTTGTCCTAAACCTAGGGATCTTAACAGAATGAATGCCTTTCTATAGATACATTCCAATGCCCGTTTTCGAAAACAAAGATTACATCTTATATTGGTATGTTACTATCTAGACGGATCATTACATTCGAGCCAATCGACCCGACATCGTGATGCGAGAAAAAAAAAGGTGGAAGAGTCTACATCATCAACATTGTTTGCCCACTTAAGCGAAATTTTCAGGCAACTTTTATAACCAAGATCCATAAGTATAGCGAGCTAAGGCATGAAGTAAAGACAATATGGAGAAATGTGAAACATGCATCAATTCATCTTATTGTGATTTCGGCTGCAAAAAATGTACACGCAAGATGGACTGATCATCTTGAACATTTAGGAGTCAATACGGTACTGGCAACAGCTCAGAAGGCGGGTTTATTTAACACCTGACGCATTGTGAGACATTTTCTACACCATCAGGAAGCAAGTGACTAAAGACCTGTGGAGTGGCAGATGGTAGTTCTAAGAAAGCATCCAAAGGCGACTGTGGTCACCTTCAATGCTCGCGGCTGCTGTTTATGGATAACAGCGGTAAAATACAAACTCCAAACAACACTATGCTCATAATTTTGTACACGACCGGATAGAATACGGAGGACAAAAACCGGACCACGTAACGGACAATTTCGGACAAATTTCCGAATCCGGAATTTGTCCGAAATTTGTCCGGTCGAAGGAGCACGGAAATTAATCCGAATAAACCGGTAGAATCCGAAAGTATCCGAAAACCGGCACGTATTGTTATCTGGGACAATTGATAATGTACACATTGAACCGGATTGACTTAGAAACTTGGTCGAGATTTCAAAAGTTCAGTTTGGAAATCCGAACTGAGACCAATTCAAAATGAAATCGGAAATTCGAATAGATTTCAGATGGCGGATGTCCAAATAAAACCGTATTGAGATGGGAACTTAGTGCGTGATTTAAAAAAGATTAATTTGGAAACCCGAATTGATACTAATTCAAAAGGAACTCTGAAATCCGATTAGATTACAGTTGATAATATCCACAGTGAACCGGATCGACGTAGGAACTTAGTTCGATATTTAAAAAATTCAGTCTGGAAATCCGAACTGAAGCAAATTCAAAATGAAATCGGAAATCCGAATTCATGACAGTTATGGAAAATCCGAACTGAAAATACTTTAAGATGAATTCGGAAATTCGATTAGATTACATTTGATAATGTCCACATCGAACCGGATTGACGTAGGAACTTATTTCAAAATTTAAAAAGTTCAGTTTGGAAATTCGAACTGAAACTAGTTGAAAATAAATTCGGAAATCCGATTAGATTATAGATGTTAATGAACCGGAGGTCTCTCTGGAAGGTGACGCTGTTTGTTGTCACACGATAATTTCCAGATGAGATAGTAAACATAGTTTTCAAAAGGGGCATCAATCTTTTTACACATCTCACTATGTGTGGTGAGCCTTAAAGTTTTCCAACAAATAGATGATAAGTCTAAGTGGTTGAATCGAAAGCTTTCCGGTATTCAATGCAGACCATCGACAGGGCGCGCTGGTGGGCTGCTGTGTCTTTGCAGATGCACCTGTCAATTAGCAGATTCTCTCGGCAGCTTGCTACACCTATTTTCAAACCACTTTGTTCATACATCTCTCTCCAAACAGGCTCAATTATTCAAACAATCCTGTCGTGTAGGATAGCTGCAAAGATCTTATACGGCGTGTTCACAAAAGTTATTGGCCTGTAATTCTGTGAGTTGGGCAAGTCGCCTTTTTCGGTAGGAGCAGTGCTAAAATTGCATGGAGGCCATGGAGACCCGGCCTCCTCACCTTTTTTTCAGCGTATATGAAACCCACCCCCTCCCCTCCCAGTCACCAACTTACGGCCTCTCTACCTTTCTGATGGCCTCCCTATCTTTTTGGTTACAATCTCAGCCCTGGGTAGGAGTATAGTGCGTCCTAACACCAGCCACTGCGCAATGGGCGTTTTCGACTTTAAATATGAGGTGAACATGCGGGCTAAATGTTGGTGTGTAGAAGTAACATTCTTCCACCAGAAGTTCTTGATACCATCTGGTCTTGGAGCGGAAAATTTCTTCGTGCCCGTAAGTGCCTTTTTCACCTGTTCAGCAATGATTGATGGCCATTTCTCCTCACATGTTATGAGGTTGTCGCAAAACTCCTTGAAGCGGATGATATTATCAGTATTTTCTTTCAACTCTAGTGTTCACGGGATCTTGTATGCCTCTCTCCAAAAAGTCTCTACCTCGTTGGGCTTGGGTGGATTTTTGACAGAAACAGAGAGAGCGCTGAAGAGGCGCGATGGGTCAGCGAGAAACTTTTGATTCTCCCTGACCCATCTCTCCCTCTTCTTTATTCTCCTCCTCACGTCAGATAACACCCGTATTTCGTCAACAATATGCTGCTTGATTGTCAGCAGTGTTGACTTGTTCAGTGTGTGACTGTAGATCCTCAGTTCTTGGGCGAACTTTCGAACCCTTTCCGTGAATGGTCTAACAGATGTTACACCCAGCTGAAAATTCCTGTACAAGAACCTCGGAGAATCTTCCACATGTTCCTGTACACGAAACTGCACGCGCGAACCTATACAGGTAATCTTGACGGTTCCTGTGCAGGGATTTGGCGAAGGAAACTGTGCATGATCCTGCAAAGGAACTTAGCCTTTGAATGCTCATGTACAGGTTCCTTCACAGGGTCAAATGAGATGTGAGTTCATGTACAGGAACACATTCAGGATCCTATATATGAACCTGCATAGGAACTAATCCGCGAGGGTTTGCTGGTGGTTTAGCTCTCTCGATAGTGAGTTGGTTTTTCAACGGAATAAAAGGAAGGCAAGTTTATAGCTGTAAGCGACATCAGTTTTCGCAATGGCTTTCTGTAAAGGACACTATTCGTGTTTCTGTACAGGATCCTTCCAAAGGTTCCTTTAACGGCTTTCTGTAAAGGATCCTATACATGTTTCTATACAGGCACTTGTACAGGATTAAACAAAGGTTCCTTTGTCGGTGCAGATTCGTCTGCAGGCTCATGTACAGTTTCCTTCGACAAATTCCTGCACAGGAACCGTCAAGATTACCTGTACAGGTTCGCGTGCAGGTTCCTGTATAGGATCCTTCGAGGTTTCTGTACAGGAATTTTCAGCTGGGCATAGTCAATCACACACTGAACGAGGATCCAATTTTCTTGTTCAGTTGATGCAAGCGTCCTTTTGTCTTTTAATCCATCTTCGGTTTTGGCCTTCAATTTAAATTAGCCAAAGCTATCGCAGCACCATAAACGGAACAATTGATGATCCAGATATCAGACTCATCCGAGATATCCTCACGAAGGGAGGCATCCATTTCAGCCAGATCTTGGGGCTTAGGAGGAACCTGCATGTCAATGTTCCTCCTTGTCCTTAATATGTGTGTGTATTACTTTCTATGTCCAATTTGGCTTGAATAGACTACGTTAAAACGCATTTAAACGCAACACGATATTCTTTATTCTCGTCTAGAGTATCTAAAATTCAATTTATTTTCTAAAAAATTCAAATTTAGTTTTTTTTTCTTCAAAATTTACATCAGAACAATATGCAAATTTTGGAATAATTGGATTCTAAAGCCGAGTCAGCTGCCACAGTTATGCTGAAATTTTTCAACCGTTATGGAGAATTAAAAATATTTTAATAATTTCAGAATTTATATAAATACTGTAACTTTTTTTGTTTAGTTTTCGATTTAGACATTAAAATTAGTTGTCAATTAAAGAAACATTTTGAGATGAATACTTGGATTTTGTTATAGAAATTTGAAACAGAAATTTATTATTATTCTAGAGTGCAGGAAAACTCCTGAAATAAGTAAAAATGAGGACTACAATTCCTTTTTAAAAACTATATTATCAATTTATCCTTACATAGTTACTTTTGTATCGAATATGATACAAATAAAGAGCAACTGAGAGAAGACAATTCCTTCGTGGTGCCATCAATTATAAATAACTCGAATACTTACTGTTATTAATTATACATAAAATTTTCATTTTTGATTCGTTTACTTACAACCGTCGGCCTTAAAATAGGCCCAGTAAAATATATGTCTTTTGACAATCTTCGCACGAGAGAAGTTAAATAAAAAAAGTATGAAATCTACAAACTTAATTTCAACCGAGGAAATCGTAATTCGACACGTCTTCGAATTGTTGGTTCTGCGGATTTCCGGGCTCCATTGGTCTTGCATTCAGTTGCCCTCTGGGGCCAACCATTTGTTGCTGCATTCCAAGAACTTGTCTATATTGCGGTTGCTGCTGAAACAATACACACAAATTTTACTGTTGTTCCATTGTCCCGTCAACTTACCTAACCAGCAATACTTAAGGAGTAAACTGCGCTGTGTATAAGCCACGCACGGTGAGCCTCAACCAACTGTTAACCGAGAGATCCTTGAAATTAGATGATATTTATTGGATACTGTGTTATGTTGCCATAAAAGTACTTTTTAACAAACAAAAAATTTTCCAATACAACTTTTTTTCAAGAAATTAACAAGAATTTAAGGTATTTTTATTGATTTTTTTTATTTTTACAATCATGCCAGCATCATTCAATTACTATCTGAGATTAACCGGTGATTGGAAAAATTTTTCAACAACTTCTGCTATGATAGAATGTTTTTTTAATACACAAAAACCTATGTAGATTATATTGTTCTTATTTTTGAACATGATTACATTACAATTTTTTACTCAGCTTTCAAGGAAAAAGAAGCCTATTATATTTAAAATCCAGAAATTAAAAAAAAAATAAGAATGAAAATTGTCTTTTGAAAAAAGCACTCCCACTCTTTTTTTAATCGCATATCAAATCGTAGACCTAGAATTATACTACGCCATGTCCACTTTCTGAAATTTTTGAACTATTATTATTCTTAGACTCGGTAAGGGTTAAACTTTGTTTTTCAATCAATTTTCCCCTGAAATTTATTTTTTTAGCTGTTATAATTATCAATTAAAATAGTGACGTTGATTAAAAGTTAGAATTATATGACGCCATGTCCTCTTTTGCATTGCTATAATAAGCATATAACTTAAGTCCAATTTGTGAAATAACAATTTTCAAAAATATATTTAACCTTAAAAGTAACCATCGGAATATTACTCAAAAGTCAATAATTTGCGAAGAACTCATTTAATTCTAGGTATGTAATACATCAGAATAATGTAAACTATCATTCTGTTAAACTTTTTACTTAAGAATTACATTATAAATAGTTCATTTATAAATATTTTGTGGACATGGTGTAGTATGGGAACGTACGCATACTACGTGACGCGTTTTTCTTTTGTTTAAATAAAGATAAGAATAAATTTCCATGCAGTTAAAGAGGGTACAACGATATAAACAAAAGAAAAACGCGTCACGTAGTATGGGTACGTTCCCTATAATTCTGAGAAACAATGAATTTTTTGAATCTCATATTACGCCATGTCCAAAACCAATTTTCCACATCAGCTAAAATACATTCATAATAGTATGAAAAGCTGTGCTAATATGCTCTTGATCATGCATTATTTTTGATCGATAAACTGATCTCGACATTTGACAACGTTTTTGTAGAGTATATGATGGTTAAACTTTGAACCTCAAATTCTCAGTTTGACAGTTGAGGGACATGGCGTACTATAACTTCAGGGCGATGAAATATATCCGAACATCATTTTGTTAACAAATTTTTTATTGACAATCAAATTTTCAAAATTTGAAAAAAGCGCTCCCCCAATTATTTTTTCCCCTCAAAATATACGCAAACTATGTAAGAATAATATTCTGCAAAAACACTTCTTGTAATATCTTTTCACGTTAAAGTTGATTGAGGCTCACCGTGCACCGTGGTATAAGCATAGGATATAGTTGAAAGATACTTCCGAGCTGATTTATTGCTGAATCAATACCAAGAAAGTTTAATTGCAAAGAATCTTCCAATTATGAGAAAATATGGTCCAAAGTTGACGATATCGGGTTGACACTTTTTTCACGGTGACGGGGTCGACTAAAGACACAGGGGGAAAAAGTTTGATCGAAAAAATGTATTCGATTCCGAGAAAATCGAGTTTGAATGATACGGTGTCGCAGTGTAAGAGCAATTTTTTCGCTTTTATGCAATGAAAAATAATAAAGTTTTCATGTTTTCTTATTGATACATAAAATTATTTGAATGAATATATTTGCACTCAATAGAATAAGGGTGGAGTCCCATGGAAACGTCAAACTGGACGCAAAACGCAAAACATCAAATCACTTCACATTTCAGCCACACATATTCTCCTAGGAATCTACAGAAACACTGTAATTGGCCGAAGTGTCTAGTGATTTGACGATTTGCGTTTCGCGCAAAGTTTGACGCTGCCATGGGACGCCACCCTAAAACATAGTTTCATCGCAGACATTTTTTATCACTAGGAAAAAGATTTAAGTTGACACAAACTTGGGCAAAGTGTTATCCTATTAGATGGTAGTTTATGGGGAAAGTCTTCTGTCAATTGGACAAATATTTAACGATGGGGAGGGGGAGAAAATTTGGGATGTTGTGCCGACAGGCTGCTTTCGTATGTATGTACTTAATTGCTTTCGTACTGTATAAAAAGAACTTTGACCTGCATGTTTTTGACAGATTTCTGTACGGTCTATCGAATAATTAGAACCATTTTTTTAATTGAACAAAATGACTCGAAATTAAGACTATGATTCTTCCTTTCAAATCCATTAGGGACAAAATGACGTTTTTTTTATTTTCGAGATATTAAATTTTGTCCATTCTGTTTCAAGGAAACCATTTGTTCCGAAACAGTTGTACCCTTTCAATATCAATAAAAAAATGATTGTTTACTGCAGTTTCAATAGTATTTTTCACACCCTCTTCAGTGATAATAAGAATTTTTCGAAAATATTATAATTTGTTCTTCAAAAGTGAAAATAAAAAATATTTTTCCGCAAAATATGTACTAAACTTTCTTTTTAAGGTCAAATATTAGTTTTAAAAAAATGCTTAAGAGTACTGAAAATAGCGAAAAGAATCCCATCGAAACTGCATAAAGGAACATTTTTTTATTGATATTTAAAAAAGTACAACTCCCTCGGAATAGATCGTTTCCCTGAAAAAGAATATGAAAAAATTAATTTCTCGAAAAAAAGGCTGTGTCTTATCGTCCCGAAAAATTTAGAGTGTTGGAAAAGGAGATGAACTAGTCCCGAAAATGCAAGACGAAGAGATGCTTGAAAAAATGACATTTTGTCCTTAATAGCTGTAAAAGTGAGAATATTAAGCGTTATTACGAAGCCAAATAAAAAAAGGGGTTAACATAAAAAACAATCGAAAATTCTTTTGATTTGGAGAAATGGGGGCCAGATTGTAAATTTGGTTAAAAATAGTTGTAATGATTCGATAGGCTGTAAAAAAATCTATTGAAAAACGTTGAGGTCAAAATTGGTGTTACCCCATACGAAAGCAGTTCAGTACATCCGAAAAAGAGCCTGTCTACACAAAGTCAAAAATATATTCGATTCTGAAACATTATGCGATTATGCAACTTGCATTAAGTTCGGGTCTCTATTACCGTCCTAACTCAAGCCAGATACCTATAAAAATGTTTCAACCCGATATCGTCAACTTTGGACTATATTTCCTCGTAACTGGAAGGTTCTTTGTTATTAAACTTTTTTGGTATCGATTCAGCAATGCAAGCCTGACCAGCTTTTTATTACTACTATAAACAAAGCGATTTCGAATAAATTCTTCAATTTAAAGTTAAATCAGTCACGACTCCGGATTGTAAATCAACTACCAACACTAGGTTTTTTAAGAGAAATAAAATAAGCAATAAATTCAACAATTTATTAAAAATTATTCATGTTCTAAGGTTTCGACTGTATTTTATATTATAGGTGATTAAGAATCAAAAACGATGTTTTAAAAAGTAAAAAACCATTGAATGGGCTTATATACGACACGATGTTGGCACCCCTGTCATATTTGTAAAGATTACCTGCTGCAACAAATGTCGAAGTCCAAGACTGTTTGTCATTACAGGACGCATCATACGCTGCGCATTGGCTTGCTGTCCAGCCATTCCGGTTTGATTCAGACCCCTTTGTGCTTGCTGCATATGTCGAAAAATAGTTAAATACATTTTTAAATTACAACAATAATAATTTCAAACATAATTAAAGTTAGCATTGCAAGAAAGTGTACTTCTTTGATATATGCCATAAATTACTTAATTTCAGAGTATTTTAAAGAGAAAACCTGCCTCCAGTTGTTGTTTGTATTGCATTTCTTGTTGCTGTGCCACTTCGAGGTTTTGCTGAATCTGAAATTAAAAAAAAAAAATACATCATTGTAAAGACTGATGACATCAAACAAAAAACTTGGTCAAGTAGGCGGCTCGCGGCTGCAAGAAAGGATTTCGTAGACTATCCAAATATGATCTAAAATATTTTGAATTATATATTGATGTGTAAACATCTTAGACCTTGATATGGGGAGTCGCGCCTGATTCAAATGAAACCACGACTAGAAAGTGTAACGCAGGCCTCTGACACACGCGCTGTGTCTCATGTCACAGAACGAAGGCTTGCTTCTCTCTCTCCCGTGCTCTCTGTCTCTCTCTCTTTCTCTCTCTCTCCGCCCCTCTCTCTCTCTCCCTCTCTCTCTGTCTCTCTCTCTCTCTCAAACAAATAATAATTGTTGAAACAATTGTAAATTATTTACAAACAAGAGGAAAATATTCTGTGTCTAATTTGAAAAAAAGAAACAATTTTCAATATTTTTCTTATAAGTTTTGAGTTCTTAGATGTGTTACAATAATGATAAGTGTCATGATAATGAATTTTTCATAATGAAATTTCAATTTTTAATATTCTTCTTCATGAAATATAATTCGCCTAATTCTAAATGTAGATGCGTAACATAATTGCGACACAATGTGTTCTTTCAGAGAACTGAATCGGTCCGCATCGGTATTTTATAAACAAAGCTTGACTAAGCAATCAAAGGAGAGAATGCGTTTTAGGAAATGAATGAATGGATCAATAAATTTTTTTAATGTTCCAAATTATATAATTTCTAAACAATTTCAGGTTGAAACACTAAAATGGAAGGATTTTACATTGTTATTGAAAAATTCGAATTCAAAAATGTCAGTTATAAATTGAAAATCTAAAAAATCTGTCCGCTTCGCGGGCACATTCTCATCGCGCGCTTTGCGTGCGGCTCGCTTCACTCGCAAGTTTGAGCGCGCCTGGGGCGCGCGACTGTTGGAACTCGCGCTTCGCGCTCGATTATGTATTCACCTCGCGCTACGCGCTCGGACGTATTTACATCGCGCTTTACGCTCGGTTTCTCTAGATTTTTAAACTTCGTGTTCGACTTTGATGGAAAGAAAAAGTTTATTTGCAAATATTATAAAATTATCAAAACCTCTACATGTGAAGTGATTGTTAAATTTGTTTTCATTTTCGAATGAAATGGAACTTTATTTACTCAAGGATCTATCGACCTTAAGGAACACATTCTCATCCAGACACTCGCGCTTCGCGCTCAATTTATGATTTGGAAATCATTTGACCCTTGCGTTCCACGCTCGGTTCTGTGCACCGTATGATAGAAATAAAAAAGTCACGAATAAAACAAAAACTACGCATCCTATCAGAACATGATTTATAACAAATTTGTACCTCTTCTTTGGATGAACAAATTTTTTCTCTGTCATTTTTCTCGTAGCTTGTGTTATTCGTCTAAAAATTTAATTTTACTATTTCCAATGCTGTTTTTTTACAAATAAAACAAAAACTAAGCATCATATCAAAAAGTGAATAAAACAAATTTGGAGATCTTTTTTGGGTGCATAATTTTGTTTCATACAGCTTTGGTCGTATCTTGCATAGTTTGACAGCAAAACGAAATTATTGATGATGCCTAAAAAATGGAGTATTTTAGAATGCAATAATATTTGAATAGGATTTGAAATTGAATAAAAGCATTTAATTATGAATATATTAATCAAAATGTTTTTGAAAATTGAAAAAAGATTTTGAAGTTTCAATCAGATGCAAACATTTCATTAATTACTAAGGCTTTCGAAGTAAAATAGATGAATTTTTAACGTAAAAATCTATAAATTATTTAATTATGAACAGATTCATAATCATCTTATAAAATCAATTTTATTATTATTCTATTGTTAAGAGTCGAGCTATAGTTCAATTTTAAAAATAAATACTTATTTGATATTTAGAGTTTATCAACTCAACATTTTTCTTGTTTTCTTGTTTTTTCAAAGTTAACCCGTGCCCCCGAGCCTTTGAAATTAACATGGGGTTTTAAGTGGGAAAAGCTTGATTTTCAAAAAATGGAAAAAGAGCTACTTGTTATAAACTTTTTGTAAATTTAAGTATTAAAAAACTCTTAACGCATGTTCAAAGAATAATTTTCACCCAGTAAGTTTTAATTTTGACTCTCCACCCCCCTTTCAGGCAATTGTTATTGTGCTTGGAAAGTGATCTAAAAACTGCAAAATAGCAGTTTTCTATTAAATTCATACTAAAAACGGTATTCTTTGGATTTTTTCAACAAGTATTATTTTTAATTGCCGAGGGACGAGTTTCCAAGTATTTCGTGAATAATTTTTAATTATTCAAACAATTATTATTTGTTTAAGAATTATATATTTCTTAAAATCGTGGAAAATGATTGTTTTCGGGATATAAGTGATAGATTTTAATTTTACAGAAATAGAATATACCTACATTGGATAGTTTATAAGAGAATGTAATACACTACTATGCCAAAGTTTCTAGTCCTATCTTTTTCAATACTTTATAAAAGCACTCTAGTTTTAAAAATATTCAACTCTAAATTTACTTCTAATTACTACACGAAACCTGATTAAATTATACGCCTAATGGTCTTAAATTGAAAGCAATATATTAATTTTATTAGAAGTTATTTTTAAAAAAAAATACAAATTTTAGTGTTTCCGAGAAATGCTAATAAATTAAAAAGCAATTAATACTTTTTAATCTCTTTAAACAACTTATGAATATTTATATAAAGTCAGGTTTCCATAACTGAATTAAGACAAATTAATAGAACAGTATTCTAACAGACCTGCAGAAAATTATCTTCAAAATTAGCCTGAAAACAATAAAAAAATTGGTTATTTCCGAATTTATTGAAATTTTCCGGAAACATTAACTATGGCGTTTTTTGAAACAACTTCTAATAAAATTAACACATACTGGCTTTCATTTATGCCCATGAAGCTGAACTTTTATCACCTTTTATGCAAGAATTGAAAGAAAATCTACAGTTTATTATTATTAAAACTAGGGTGGTAGTTCAACCTATTACAAAATAGATGTCCAGAAACTTTTGAACTACATTACATATAAGAGAAATATATTTTTATACTCCTACATGTGCGTGAGTTATTAATTGCTTTGTGTAAGATTTCAATTTCAGTTAACGTTTACCGAAGATGTTTACACATAAATCTGTCTTGGGTCGTAGTTTAGGACGCACGTGATGTTTTTTTAAAATTAAAACTATGACTTTAAAATCTTATCAATTAAAGAAAAAAGGCCTAAAATAAGGTCCAAAACTATAAATCACAAACCGCAAGTCCTAAACAGTGGGGCCCAAATACGACTGACGGACACTCAACCGAAAGTATGAGGGTTTCGACCCAGGTCTAAGAAACCCTAAAAAGAACGGAAAATTTTCAGATACTTACATTTACTTCCAATTGGGACTTGTATTGAGCTTCTTGTTGCTGTGCGGCTTCTAGAGTTTGTCGTAGTTGTTGAATCTTTAAAAGATTCTGCTGTCTTGCCATTCCGAGATCATCAAACTGAGGTCGTTGTTGTTGGCCCATCATTCCTCCACTTCCAGAGCCAACTTGCTGTGCACCAGCCATATTGGCACCCTGAGTAAATAAAATAAGCACAATCTTGAATTTTCAAAATAATAATTTCAAGCCTATACTAACAAATTAAAAATATTCCATGTATTTTTAAGGATTTTTTTAGAAGTAATTTAGTTATACTTGTATCCAAACATATGTAAGATTCAAGCAACAAAATAAATGATTCACCTGTAAATTTATTTGTCCTTGAGGTCCCGAGGAAGGTGCTAAATTTTGCTGCTGATTCGAAGGGACGACATTCTGAGTGATTTGCGCACCTCCCATTGCCATTGTATTTGTTTGGGACATAAGAATTCCACCCTGAGAAATTCCGGTAGTTGGCATGCCACCTTGCATCGCATTACCGGCAGCAGCACCGGCCTGAATAAATAAATTCCAAAATATGAGATACAAAAAATAGCATCAGTAGGACTATTATTTGTAAGGAACAATTACGTTTTTTGGTTCTCCTTTTACAAATAGTATTAATTTGCTTTGCTGGAAAATTTTTTTATCTCTTTATAATATTTATTAGTCTTTACTATCTTTATTAAATATAACATTGCTATCATATAATACATATTGCTTACCTGTGACTGATGACGCAAGGCCTGAGTATTCTTCTGCTGTTGGATCACTTTTCGAAGACGATCTACAAAACCGGATTGATCATTTGGTATAAAACCGAGAAATGATCCCTTTTCTGCTGTGTATAAAAGCAGAAGAACTTTGATACCACATGGAGGCTGCGAATTAAAGTGAACACATCCCGCCTAAAATTTAGAAGATTAGTTTTGTAGCTAAGCACGAATTTTAATTATAAGATTCTTTGAATAAATAAGTTGGTTGAAGAAAGAATGTTGTGAAATTAACTACACACAATTCGTGAAATGAAAAAAAGTAATTTAATACTTACAAAGCCGGAAGACATGACTTTGATAAGAGACTCAAGAGCTTCACATGGCGTGGGATAAAAACAGACGGATCTCGAATTCTTCAAGTAAGCATTCCCTATCGTCCCTAGTAGCATTTTAGGCATTAATTGCATCAATAACTTTTGTGGCCAAGCATCAGTTTTCCTATAAAATGCAAAATAAAACAAGTTATTTGAAACCAGAATTTTAAGAAACATATGAAAACCTCAAAAGTGAGAGAATAACGAAGGTTCCTAAATCCACTTTTGGAAAAAATGGAGATACATAGTTGATCAGTGGTATTCCAAAAGAATGTATTAAACTATTAGTTCTTTAATCCGGAAACAAAAAAGGTTCACAGAAATCGAATTTTCAATTTAGAAAAAAATATAAACATTCTTTCGAGATACATCAGTGTTGATTTAAAGTATGAAAAGCCGGATTAGGAAATGTCATAAGGTTTCAAGAAAATAGAGGAAGAAGATTTTTTTCGAATGAAGCGCAAGTTTTTTTCATCTTTAGCACACTGAGCTTCAAGGGATCATAGCCACAGTGGGCCAGGCGACCCGGTTCCGTGGCCAAACGACGGAAAACACATCAAAATGTACAACAATGAATTGCAAGGTCACTTATGTATGGTTTTCGAGGGTGCTAATTCCGAATCTGATCTCAGAATTGAAAAAAATGGCGGATCTACTATGGCGGACGAGTATTAAAAAAAAATTATTGGATCCACTTGAAACGTGGTATCTGTGGGTTTTGGAGGGCGCTGACTCCAAATCTGAAGTCAGAATTTCAAAAAACAAAATGGCGGGTCCAATATGACAGACGGTTATTTCATAAAATTATTGAATCTACTTGAAACGTGGTATCTACGGGTTTTCGAGGGCGCTGATTACGTATCTGGAGGCAGAATTTAATAAAGAAAAAAGCATTTAGTGGATTTAATATAGAGAACGAAAATATGTAAAAGTATTTAGAAAATGATCTACGTAAAATGAAACACTTTTGTCCGCAGTTAGCTTATAATAAGTTAATACCAGAGCCTATCACAAAGGTATTTAAATTTTTATTTGTTTTAAGTTTTATTTTTTTTATGTCTATGCTATATTATTTTTGAAAACGGGCAAAAGTGGGCACCCCTACCGTGAAGCATACATTACGAATGAAAGAAAGTATTTTACCAAAGTACTAATTAGTTTCTAACATCAATGTAGCAGAAATTTTTTTCAATTTTTTTTTATTTACTCAACTTTTTTTAACTTCTATGTATTTAAGGGTGATAAAGAAAAAAGAACCATTGAAAAAAAATTAACGGATCAATAACTATATTAAATGTTTGAACGAAGAACAGATGAAAAATTTTTAAAACATTTTAAACTTTGCATGTCCACCAAAGGAGCAGGATTTTATTAATTAAACTATTATTTGTGTATAAGATAGCCCAATTATCACTGATTACTATGACCTGATTCTTTTGTACACATTCGAAAATTTGGAACTTGGACTTTTGGCCACGGAACCGGGTCTCCTGGCCCACTGTGGCATAGGTATGATGAAACTGGTGACAAAAAAGAAGTTTGGTTCTTCATTCGTATGCATTTTAAGCTTACAAAATTGTCGAGACTAAAATCGCAGCTGATCCTTTTACTGAAATTCTTCTTTTTTATTCTAATTCGACTAAAAATTACACAGATATGTATATAAAACATAATAGAAGCATGATTGCATTTCATAAATATAAATGCTTTCCATGCGTTGTTAATGGAAGAGAAAGCATGCTTTATCTCTCATTAAAAACGTACGAGAAGCTGTTATAAAACTATTTCCTAGATATCAATAATAGTATCAGTAAATCATGTTTAAGCTCCAGTTGAGTTTGATATGCATATCTGTATAGTTTTGTATCGAATTAGCAAAAAAGAGAATAAATCAGTACAAATTGAAAATAACCGAGGCGCGTCCTCAGGTTGTGCATAGAGGGCCCCTATACCGAGGGTTTCTGCAGAATATCGTTACAAAGCTAAGAAACAGACGGAGACAATGGTCCAGGAAGGGTTCCGAAAGAAAAACTCCCAATCTAAGGTGTGAACTACCGTGCCTAGGTATGTATGGTACCATTCACAGGTGCAGGAGATGATAAAATATTCCCTGCATTAATTTAAGAAGGAGTTCAGTCCTTGTTGGGTCCATTTTACGACATCTTTCGGGCATGCTTTACAATGGGATACACCCCGGTGGCATGGAGGAAGGTTAAGGCAATCTTCATTCCAAAGCTATGAAAGGATACTATTTTCGCTATGCAAACTGATGTTATGTTTAAGGAAATCATTCGCCATGAAACCATTCAAGGTCATTTTCCCTAAAAGGGAGGAAAGGCATGATGAAGTGAGAAGGTAAGAATTATTTACACCAGGAGGTGTCGTTTGGTACACAGAGGGCTTTTAAGTCTTCTTGGGAACAGGGGCTGGAATCTATGGGAAGAATCTCAGGGCTACGATAACAACAGCACGGGATACGTTCCCAGCACATTTGCATTTACAGTAAGGTTGCCGGTAGAAACCGGATCAGTCTGATCTGGATTCCCGGCCATGAACATATTGAAAGTAATGAGAAAGTAGATGCACTGGCTAAGACGGGAGCATCACAGCCTCTAACCAGCCGGGAACCCTACTGTGGCATCTCGTATGCATCGGCTAAAAGAGCCATTGGTAAATGGCTCTTGGAGGAGCATGCGAGATATTTAAAGAGAACCAAAAAAATGGTGCATTCCAAGAAATTCGTATCTGGTAAATGTACTAAGAGACCTAATGAACTCTTGAACATGGAGAGAAGGTAGCTTAATGTCATAGTAAGCATGCTCTCATGAATTTGACGGCTATGTTGGTTATGCAATCAGTGAAACATCAACTGTGTCTGCTGAGGATGCTTTGGCTAGCGTTAGCTATTTGCAGCCAACCACTTCAACAGAAATACCGTGGAAGAGCATTAAGTGGGATACCACAGTGAATGAGGAACTGGTGCGTCTCTGTTATCGAAGTGTGAAGTTTGAAACCTTACGCAAAAAGGACAAAATTTTAGACCGAAATTTATCGCGAAGTATCCTCAAATAGAGAAAGTCGCACTAAGAGATCTTATCGCTAAGGTGAAGGACATCAATACTAATATACTCATCTCAGAAGATCGAGCAATGGAGATAAAACAACAGGTTGATTTGGCGTGGAAAAACAACAGCAATGAACAGCAGTTAGAGGGAGCCGCGTCACATGAACAAGCAACGGCAATTGATGTTCTTCCTCAACCTGGTGATGATCCAGCACCACCACATCCTCCGGACGTAGATGGCCTAATACAACCAGTGCCAGGAGCAGAGGTTCAACAACCAAGGAGGCGATTAAAATGGACATACCATATGAATAGAGATGTGATGCGCTCTTATTTTTTGGCAAAGAAAAGTGGGCAAAGTGTAAGGAGAGAACATCATCGTCTCTTCTTACTTAAGTAATTAGAACTAGCCACAATAATAAATGAGCAGAATTTAGCAGATCAAAAACGCTCAATATCTGTAAACAAATTGCTTTCGGCTGTTGAAATAGCTGCCATCGAAATGGAAGTGGAACAGCAGCTTCCTATTGATGAACTTCCATTGGAAGATGTGGACAACGAGGACTTGATTGCAGCTGAAGGCATAGGTGCTAGGGATAATGAACATCAAGTACCGGATGCACTAGAACCACATCCGGATATTATAAACGATGATATAAACAGCGAAGTCCCAGAAAAACACTACAGCACCTTGAAAAGAATTTTGGAAATGCTTTACTAGAGTTCAGACATGTAGAACCAACACAAAGGCATTCACTGCCCAAGATGAAAATCACAAATGATCTGCGTGCACTAATAGAACACCTGAACAGCAAGGTTTTACCTATGCATTTGAATGCAACACAAAATGCGTTAGAGGTGCAAACTCTTGTATACCGTGCAGCTGTGGCAACCGTTAGAACGTTGGGCCGCAGAACTAGGCCTATAAATGAAGTCTTCGCCCCAAGACAGGAGCGAGATCCACCATGGAAGATCAGGTTGGATATGGATGTCAGCAAAGTAAGGTGCAAATTGGGTCGACTGATTCAATATAAGAAAATAAATCTAACCAGAAAGCTGATACACCATGTTATTAAAATCATCCACCCTCGGTACATCGAGACATTGACACCAGCAATATTGGATGAGATTATAGACTCCCACCGGCAGAGACTTGATGTTCTTACTGCTAGACTGCGTCGGTACACAAAAAGTAGTGCAAGAAGGTAACAAAATCGAACCTTTCAGGCAGATGAAAGAAGGTTCTATCATGAACTGAGTGAAAAGCAAAATAACCAACAAGACACCGAAGTCCCTCAATTGGAAGATATGACTAACTATTGGTCAGATGTTTAGGAAAAACTAACAGAAGCAATTCGGACACTGTGTGGTTCCAACTAGAGAAGGCAAGAGCAAATAATAACCCTCAAATGGAGCTGACGAACATCACAGCTTTAGATGTTTCAGCGGTTTTGAAAAAAGCATGTGACTGGAAAGCTCCAGGTTCGGACATGGTGCACAATTTTTTGGTGCAAGTACCTGACTAATGTGCATCCTGCGTTGGCAAAGTGTTTTCAGAAGATCATCGAACACCCAGATCTGATGCTAGGCTTTATGCTGCAGGATACTACGTATATGTTGCCTAAAAACCAGACGCTCAAAATCCATCTGAATTTCGACCAAAAGCCTGTCTTTCAACAATATATAAATGTCTTACAGCTATCACAGCAGATAAGGTATATTCTCACTGTGACGACAATGTCATCCTTACAGAAGAACAAAAAGAATGTTGTCAAAACTCGCGAGGCAGTAAAGATCTAGTCACCATAGACGCTGTTGCCATGACGCAAGCTCGTAAATATCAAAGAAACTTGCACATGGCATACATTGACTACAAGCGCTTCCTTCCGTACCACATGACTATTTGCTTGAAGTCTTAAAAGTATACAAAATTTTCCCACGCATCATTGACTTCCTAAGCCGTGCGATGATGCTTTGGGGTATAAGAATCAAGTATTTTGATCATGGACAACCAAGGATAACTAGATCAATATGCATTACGACGGGTATATTCCAAGGAGACTCATTCAGTGCATTATGGTTCTGTTTAGCGTTGAAGCCACTAAGCAAAACACTAAATAGCATGTCTCATGGGTTCCGAGTACATGATAACGAGGATGGTCATCAATTGACCCATCTTCTATAGATGGATGACCTGAAGCTATAAGCTAGTTCGGACAAGAAACTGCAGCAAGCTATCGATGTCACAAAGCAGTTTTCCAATGATATCCACATGGAGTTTGGACTAGATAAATGCAGAACAGTGCAATTAACCAGAGGAAAATTAGGGACCGGAGAATACCTGGGGATTCTCGAATCCAAGGGTATTCAGCATACGATAGTAAAGAAAAGCCTAACGGCTGCCTTCACTACAAGACTCAGATTATTTCTGAAGAGTTTTCATAACTCGGCAAACAGGATGAGGGAAATCAACACCTATGCCATCCCTGTGCTCACGTACTCCTTTGGGCTCATCAAATGGTCGAACACTGACCTCGAACGATTTAAAAGAATCATCCGAGTAGAAATGACGAAGCACCGAATGCACCACAGTAATTCGGTGATTGAAAGGGTAGTTCTACCAAGACATAGTTGCGTCGGGATTGGTTGCTTTAAGGAACCATGATCGTAGCTTCCGGAGCCTACAACTTCTCATAATGATAATAGATAATCCCGGGTCAGTAGGATACTGGCCGCAAATCTGAAGGCGGTTTCATTAAACACCTGTCGCATTGTAAGAAATTTTCTAGACCATCAGGAAGCAAGCGAATAAACCTCCTGATTTTGTACCTACAACATCATCGCAGAAGATTTTATACATCGTATTAAACTAACTCATAACATCCTCATCTTATCAGTCACTTGATTTAGTCCGTGGTTATGATGAAAAACCAAGTTCACCCGAGAACAAGTTTTAAAAAAATAGTCCCGAGATACCAACGAATCCATTGAGCACATTATTGATGGTAGTCGCGTAATGGCTCAAAGCGAATATACGCACAGACATAATGATGTGGCGGGCAGTATACGTCAACAACTTACCCTAAACCTAGGACTCTTAACGGAATGAATGCATTTCTATAGATATACTCCAATGCCCGTTTTAGAAAATGAAGATTACATCTTATATTAGGATGTTACCATCCAGACAGATCATTTCCGAGTCAAACGACCCGATATCATGATGCGAGAAAAAAAAGGTGGAAGCGTCTACATCATAAACATTGTTTGTCCACTTAACCAAGAATTGCAGGCAACCCATACGACTAAGATCCACAAGTATAGCGAGCTAAGGCATGAAGTAAAGACAATATATAGGAATGTAAAACATGTATCTATTCATCCTATTGTGATTTCGGCTACAGGCAATGTACATGCAAGATGCACTGAACATCTTGAATTGGAAGAAAATTCCTAGATGATCGCTCTAAGAAAAAATCCAGAGGCGACTGTTGTCACCTCCAACACTCGCGGCCGCTGTGTATGGATAACAGCGGTAAAAAACAACCTGCAAACTACACCATGCTATGATGCCATGCTCTGATGGAAAACCGGGTTCACCCGAGAACAAGTTTTAAAAAAGTAATCCCGGCAAAAGAATTAGCTACAATTTCAGTCTCTACATTTTTTGAAGCTGAAATTGCATATGAGTATGTTGGGCAGTGATTACAAATTTAATTTTCCACTTCAGAAAAAGATATTTCGATTTCTAGCTATTGAGTTGCTGAATTGATACATTATAAGTTTAATTGCAAAATGTCATTATATTCCAAGAAAATGGAGCATTTTTTCGTTTGAGACGCACATTTTTCAAGTTTAGACCCTGATTGAAAATCCAATTTTTATTTTATAAAAAAAGATTCACCCTCCAGACACTGCAGTGCTAAATTAAGGCGCGGAAAGTTTAAGAAAAATCATCCAGTTTAGAGAAAATGGAGGGCACATTTTTTCCCCCTTGAGATTTTATGATTTAGTTTATGATTCTTCCTCCCTCAATGCACAATATTCGATTTCAATTATAAAAAAAAGGAAAAATTACATATATATGAAAAAACATTTTGCCGCAATGTGTATTAGATATTGTTTTGAAAATTCAGTTTTGAAACAAAACCGCTGTGATGAAATTCTAAGAAATTTTGGAAAATTCCATATCATTCCAGTATGCTCTAGAAAATGCAGGATATTCTGAAAATGATCAATACAAATTTAGTCATTCTAGATAACTACAGAATATTGAACGAAGGATGGTACATAAAAATACTGTACGTACAGATCCATTTCTCCCTCTTTTGGCTGAATGGAAACTTGGCAAGGCACGTGTTTGGTCTGTTTTTGAGTATCGTTTGGATTTTTGTTCTTTTCGATCCACTCCAGAGTCCCTTGCCAAATAATGCGACGTTCAGTTCCCATTCCCATCTGCTGCCCAGCTCCAACATTACCCTGAAATGTTTTTGATAGCGGTAGTGCAGAAAGTAGTACTTGATTTCCACACCATTTTTTATTTGTAAATCCAATTTTCGGAAAATTTTCAAAATACAAACAAAAAACAAAATACAGCTAATCATTAGCCAAAGAAGACCACTTTTAATTTTTATAACGTTGATTTTTAGTATTTGAACCATTTTAATTTCAGATTCAAAATCTAAAAAGAACAAAAAACAAACCTGATTCTGAGGATGGGCAGCTTGTGGGGTACCGGTAGCTTGAGAAGCTTGACCCTGAGAAGTGGTAACTGTATGAGGACCTTGAGTGGGAGTTGCTTGATTAACACCGGAAACAGTGAGTTGAGAACCAGGCTGATTTTGAGGTTGCTGAGCTTGCATTCCCATCGAGGCCTGTTGCTGATTCTGTTGCTGATTCTGCTGCATCATCAATCGCAGCTGTTGCTGTTGAGTTAGCTGTTGCTGTTGAGGATTCGCTCCCATCGTGTTGTTAGTATTCCCTGAAACATTCAATTTTCAAATCAGTTACACGTTTCAAAGTTCAAAACAGATAACTTGAACAACTTATATAAACAAATGCTTATTGCTTAATGCTTATTAAATTTTCATAATGATACGTGCGTTAGTTGCTAAATTAATTCGGTCATTGAGTTTAGGTAAACAATTAAAATTATGAATACTCAATTGTAAAAATAGTCTCCTTTAGCGTGACGTGTTCCAAGTTTTATAAATAATGAAAAAACACTTACCATCCATCCTCTGTCCAAACGGCGAGATGTTTATACCCAATGAAGATGGGGGTTGATTGAGTTGCGCTAAAAGTGCGCTACCTGGAGTACTCGTAGGTGGGGCTGCACTTGGTGCAATAAAAGACGGCCCAGGAGGCCTCATTCTCCATGGATGAGTGGGCCTAGCGCCCATTCCGGAAGGATGATAATTTGGCGGCGCGTTGATTTGCGGATTAAAGCTTGGACGTCCGCCGCTCATTGGTGCCGCCATTGGTGGCGCTACCGGCTGATGCACTGATGCAATATTCTGGGGGGCTTGATTCCTGAAGGTGGGGCCCTGAGCTTGAGAAGGCTGTGCGATATTCTGAGTAGCCTGATTCGTGTTTGGACTGTCGTTGCTCTGCAGCGGACTCAATGGAATTTGAGCAGCACTGGCAGCCGTTCCATGACCCGGGCCAGTTATCGGACTCACGGGTCGCTCTTTCAGGTTGTAGTTTCTGAGTAAAACCAGATGGCGCGGATCTTTCGCGTAGTTCTTCGTTTGGGAGGATTGAAGATCACCCCCCGCTTTTTCAAAGAGCTTGAACAGGGCGGGAATTTTACGTGGAGAGAGGATGGAGAGGTTTATATTTCTCTGGAATAAAAAGCATTTTTTTTATTGAATCTCGGGGAATCTATAGAGTCAAAGTGAAATCGTGAAAACACTCACTTCTTGAAGAAGAGGAGCCAACTGATCAACTGTGTGACCAGAGAATTTGAAAGTTTCTTGGACGACTGTGAGATAAGGAGGTGAGTTGCAGACTAAGATGCAATGTTTTTGTGAAGCTGTGTTTGGTTCTCTTCGCACTTGCAAGTCCTCAAAACATTGCAGAGCAGTCGCTAAACCCTCAGCTATATTTGCATGTGATTCTCCCATTCCGCCAACCATTCTGTAAATTAAAGAAAAAGAAACAAAAATAGAAGCTGTAGTCCAGGGGTATCCACAATCCACAGGTGCAGCGTGACCCAGGACCGCCCAACCTTTTTCAAGATCTACCATTTTTTTTCGAAGAGAAACTGAGAGAAAATGTATGACCCTTATGAAAAAAAATCTCTGTTGGACGGGCTCAGTTCTGAAATTTGAACATGGAGGACCCTTTTTTTCAAAGGGTTCCAAGTGGCTCGAATCAACTCAAGGATTTTGACAGTTCTGGGTCAGAGCTGACTAGATCCGACCTACTGTCCTGGGATCCCAAGTAGATACAGGATCTAAGTTTGGAGACCCCTGCTTTAGCCTATTTCAAGAAAAATATTTTCGCAGTTTTAATTTTTCTTAATTTCTTGGAGTGCTTACTCGAGTTTATCCAAGGCAAGTAAGAGTTTGTGTGGATTCGAGTAAGGTCCGAGAGTTCCTGTACAAGGGGATGGTAAACAATCTGCTGCATGATAAACCACGACTCCGTACAAGGTGGAAGTGTTCTGTAAGAAGATTGATTATACCCAATTTAGAAGTGCTTTAGCATTTGCAGGGATTTATGTTTTAATTTTGAAAAGGAACTTACCTCTGGGACATATTCTCTGTCTTCTATGTTACCTTGACTAAAGTATCTGAAGAAAACAAAAATTAACAAATTTTACTTTGATATGGACCTATTCTGACTAGAAGGCTTAAACAAAGCCGCATTATTCGCACAAAATTACAAAGTCGCATGAAATGCCGAAAAAAAAGTAAAAAAAAATAGCCGTTTATGTCATTATGTAGTACTCTTGCCGATTTTGAGTAATTTTGATGTGAAGTTTTAGATTGAATGATAAATTTCAGTATTCTTTTCATTTTTTTTTTTAATTGAAAATGTGCATTGGGGGGGGGGGGTTGTGCATGAGAAACCCGATTCTGAAGTTTATTTTGCGATGAAATAAGATTTAACCCGTAGTAGACACACTGGTGCGAATTCGCACGAAGGAAAATTTCAATTTTGTAGAGTTCAAAGGGAAATAAATTCAAATATAACATGGGAAGGCATATTCACTTTTCAAATTATCTATAATTTTCATGGTGATAAAGAACTTCAAAAACGGAAAATCCTGAATCGCACCCGTGTGCCTGTAGAGAGTGCGTGAAAGAAGTGTGCCTTCCACGGGTTAAGGCACCAGCACAATATTGTTTGGACTTCAGAGTATAAGTGAAACGTGAAGCAGATTTCTGCACGACAACATGGAACTCTGAAATATATTAAATGTACGTATTCAATATATCTTTCGGAAATAAAGTTCACTCATAAATATCACATGCCTTCCGAAAATAAATTAACATGTTACCATTATTTATGTTTTTAGGTCTTTAAATCATCGAAAATTACAAACGAAAATTGTATCAAAGAAGAACAAAAAAATTGATCGATTTACGCTTTATGCGTGAATAATGAACTATCGATTTTAGTTTATGTTTGTATCGAAAGTGCATCAAAACGTAATTTATCGCAAAATAAACTTCAGACTCGGTTTTCTCATGCCAAAAAAAAAACCCAATACACATTTTCAATTTGAAAAAAATGGGGAAAATGTACATAAAGGCATAAAGGGCTATTATGTTCACAGCCTGTGAACAACAGTGATGTCTCCTTGTCAGTCTGATCAGCAGTTCAGCATGCACCAGGGCCTAGGCCCTGTAAACTCCCCCCCCCCCGGGGGGGGGCTAACCCACTCCCCTGGCCTACACAAAAATTGGTTTGTTCTCAATTAAAATGGTACACTGTTTTCTGGTTATTAATTTCAAGTTTAAAAGTTTCACTGTGATTATAATTGAAACTAAGCACATCGAGCTTCCGAGAAAAACGGATAAAAGTCAACTGGTTGCAGTTTTTCAAAAAAGTCTCACGATCCGAGTCCTATTCTTATTGTAAGTCTGAATATATTTTAAAAAAATCTGCCCGCGTCGCGGGCACATTCTCATCGCGCGCTATGCGCGCGGCTAGCTTCGCTCGCAAGTTTGAGCGCGCCTAGGGCGCGCGACTGTTGGATCTCGCGCTTCTCGCTCGGACGTATTCAAATCGCGCTTTACGCTCGGTTTCTCTAGATTTTTGAACTTCGTGTTCGACTTTGATGGAAAGAAAAAGTTTATTTGCAAATATTATAAAATTATCAAAACCTCTACATGTGAAGTGATTGTTAAATTTGTTTTTATTTTAGAATGAAATGGAACTTTATTTACTCAAGGTTCTATCGACCTTAAGGAACACATTCTCATCCAGACACTCGCGCTTCGCGCTCGATATGTGATTTGGAAATCATTTGAACCTTGCGTTCCACGCTCGGTTCTGTGCACCGTATGATTGAAATGAAAAAGTCACGAATAAAACAAAAACTACGCATCCTATTAGAACACGATTTATAACAAATTTGTACCTCTTCTTTGGATGAACAAATTTTTTCTCTGTCATTTTTCTCGTAGCTTGTGTTATTCGTCTAAAAATTTAATTTTAATATTTCCAATGCAGTCTTTTACGAATAAAATAAAAACTACGCATCATATCAAAAAGTGAATAATGACAAATTTGGAGATCATTTTTGGGTGCATAATTTTTTTCCATTCATCTTTGGTCGTATCTTGCATAGTTTGACAGCAAAATTAAATTATTGATTTTTAATTATTTTTTTGTGTGATCAAAATTTGGATTTTTGATTTTTCAAAAAATTCAAAAAGTTGTTAAGAAAATATTGTAGGGTGTTCAAAAAGAAACATTTTCCTCCTCTTGACTTTTTTCCATATCGTGCGTCTTTCGGCATAAAATGTTCATTTACGTTTGTTTTTTGTAATTTTGAAAATGCTTTAACTCCGGTAATTTTCTTTTTATCCGAAAAAGTCATTATGATAAATTGTTCGAGTTTTTGCGTTCTATGAACTGCCGTACATAGAATTTTTGAATTTTGAAAAAAATGGTCTCAAAAATTTTCAAAATGTGCTCACTTTTTGAATTTTTATCCAAAATAGTTGATTAACGAACTTGTTCTTTCTTTTTAGGCCCTAAAAAAGTGTGCCAAAGCACAACCCAATCTGATTATTTTTTCGAAAGTTATCGTGCCTACAGACAGACAGACTGACAGACAGACAGACTACAGACAGACAGACACCTTGGTAAAAACCTTTTTTTCTAGCTCAGGAGGTCTCAAAACGTGGAGATTTGATGAAAACCGACCAAGTCAAATTTTACATAAAACCAATACCTTCTCATTAGAATGAGAATGTAAAAAAGCAAAGTGAAAAACATTCCAAATTCACAGTATGAAAATCTGAAACCATTCAAATTAAAAAATTCACAACTTAATTTTAGGGATCATTCGTTAAAAACGTTGCCCGTTTTTCTTTTGTTTAAAGAAAGATGAGAATAAAATTTCCGTGAAGTTAAAATGGATACACTACCGGCAGAAAGTCTGGGTTCATTTCCTTTGACCGTTTGAAGATGCATACATAAATACGTAGAATCATTTTAAAAATTAAGAAATTTCGTGTCGAATCAAGCTACGCTGAAATTATTTTAATGAACAAGTGAAAAAGTATTTTGTCTCGAAGTTCAACATTTTTTAGCATGGACATTTTGAAATCTTTGATTCGACCCTGCGAAATCTAGAAGTGTTCCTAAGAACGTGGAAAAATTATGAGATTAAGAGTACATCCTACTCCTTAAATCTGAATCAAGAACATGATTAAATATTACGAGTGAATGTTTTTTATAAATACTCAGTAATTACATAATATTCAATCGTACTCTTGAATTAGATTTAAAAATTTAAGATCACACTTCATTTTATAACTTTCCCAAATTTTTTAGAAAACTTTTCTACATTTGTCAAAGAGTTGAACTCTAGATTTCAAAATGTTAATTTAGTTTAAAAAACTTTTAACTGTGTAACTTAATATTTTTTGGCTTGTTTATTAAAATAATTTCAGCGTAAGCTGATTCGACGTGAGATTTCCTAATCTTTCAAATGATTCTGCTCACAAAGTCGTGAATTCAATTTCTGCACATATATTCATCTTTAAACTGAAGTATGAATTTTCATACGATCAAAGGGAATGTACCTGAACTTTCTGTCGGTAGTGTGCAACGATATAATCAAAAGAAAAACGCGTAACGTAGTATATGAATGATCACTTACAAGAATCCACATATATTTGGATGTATATTCCACATTTCGAAAATATAATGAAGTAAGTTCTTGTGTATCACTCACTCTAAAGTCGGAATGAGATAATTTGTCTTGAGGTCATTCAAATAGGCACCATTAACAGCTGTGCCTTCAATGACAAATATTATGTCTGCCTGAAGTCCGTGGTCCGTTGGAACATTGACCATTTTCCTTTCCCAAAATATGTATCCTGCTGAAAATTTAAAAAATATGTATATGGACAATAATTGCATGTAGCCTTTAGATGTGATGTTCTAGTTATTTACTGATGTCGGAGAATAAGATTAGGAATAATAAGCTATGAGATAACTTGTGACGAAAACTAATTCGGACAATATATCCCAGTAAGAAGGAGTGAATTGAAAAAGATTGAAACGATTTCAAATATAGTCAAATTCACAACGTTTTGAATCCAAATGAATGTCATTTTCTGTCATTAACGTTTTAATTCATGTGGACCTCAACTATGTTCGTCTCGCTTCAAGCCTGTTTTATCCCATCATGATTTCTGGCAAGGAATAAATATTCGTTGTAATCAAACGAATATCATTTTTTGCCATATTTGAAATAATTTTAATACATGTCAATGCACATCTTCTTACCGGATTTTTGTGCATACAGGCGATAAATTTGCCTCTAATACATGCAAGATGTCATTCTAACAGATTGTCAATTTTACACTTTTTTTAACTTTTTTAAATCTGTCATCTTTATATTTTATAAGATAGAAATCTGAAAATCACGTTTTTGATTATAAATGATTTTTAATTCTAATAACATTTATAAAAATCACGTAGAATATGTAGAAAAGTTGTAATTGGTTTATAAAGTTTGTTCCCCTTAAGGGCCATTCATTAATAAGGGTAAGGGTCCCGAGGGGGAGGGGGTTTTTAAAATCTCTAAATGACCTTACCTCAGGTGAAGGGGGGAGGGGATTAAAACCATTCTTACGTAATATCTTACTACGTCAATTATTGTTTCAATTCGAACGATCACAGTCTTAGTATGTTTCAAATCTGATCTTTTATTATATTATAATTATGCGTATTAATACGCATTTTCCAAAGACTGATATTATTTTTTCAAAAAATACAAATATTTTGTTTATGTCAAATAACAACGTGTTTTAATTTTTCTAATGATATGTAACTATTCAACGCTATTTAGAAAAATTCCAAGTTAAATATTACGTAAGAAAGGGTGGGGGGGTCAAGAAATCTTATGTATCCTTGCGGGGGGGGGGGGGTCAAAAATGGTCAAAATCGCCCCACGTAATTAATGAATGGACCCTTACGTGTCACTGGTGCAATGGTAATATTTTCTACTTCGGAACCGCGTTTACATATGATTATTGTGTATGGAAAATGGAAGAATAATCTTTAAGGAAGAAGCTGATTAATCCAATGAATTATAGGTATCTAATTTTAAATTATATGAATGTACTCATAAGTGTCGACCGAAAAATTCTGCGTACTTTAGTATCAACATCTATTATTTAAAAATTGTCACTGGTGTATCGGTTGCTGGTACAACAAAATAAGAAATTTTAATGTGTAAAGTTTGTTGTTTGTGAAGAATATTTCAAATTTATTAATCAATTTATCGATGATTCAATGTTTATAACCTGTCAATCTGACATTCTGAATATAGAAATATAATTAAAGAAATTCGTAATAGAAGAAGAAAGAAAAAAGCGCCAAAAGAGAGCTGATGATGGAAATGTAACATATATTTAAAGCTTCTATTCTCGAACGAATTTCTTACTTCCTTTCCGTAAGATGGACATACAAACATAACCCGAAATGTACACATTACTGTTAACACATTAAATACCGATATATTTATCGTTTAATTACTAATACTTCTTTTTTTTTTACTTGTTCTAAAAATAAAGTGAATAACCTTAAATATACATATTTTTAAAACAAATGAATAGCCGGTGGCATTAAGTAAACGAATGTACACGAGTAATAATATACTTCTAATCGCCTATAAGGTAGTAATATACAAAAGTGCATATGTGTCGCCGACGATTTATTCTTAAAAATTTCTTATTTATTTTATTATTTATTTCTTATACTGAAATCTTAAAGTTCTGGACAATTGCCCATATATATGTATGTTTTTTTTTGTGTTCAAGGTTGTCAGGAGGACAGTTAAAAAATTACAATTTAGATTTAAGGGATACACTTAGTCCTGTGCTTTTGTTATTGTTTTTTTTTCAATTGGTTAACAAATTATTTTTTGTTATTAAAAAAAAATCATAATAGAGTGATGTTGCAGTTTCCTCAAAATTTAATTTATTAAAACATTTTTTTCAAATTCCCGGTCAAAAAAATAAATTCCACAAGTATTCTTTGGCCCATTAATGATCGCGCCGACTTGTGGTTTTTGAAAAATCTTTGGAATTACCTTACTGAATTAAAAAATGGAAATATAAGAAACGATTCATTGAAAGGTAAGGAACTTTTTTAAATAAATTTGTTTAGATTGGACCAGGATATAGGCTATCACATATTTTACTATATTCGTGTTATGCATGTAATTTGGTATGTTAATAAATATATCGTCATTAATATCTCTTTGAACTTATTTATTTGTCGAAGTTTCAATAGATTAAGTATTACCTACGATTTTAGGAAAAATTAAAATAAGTTATTAACAAAAAATTTGACAGTAAACTTAATGCAAAAAAACAAACTATTTTTACAATTTCGAGTATAATGTCACTCACCTAACAATAATCGTATTCTTTTCACTAATCAAATAGGACTATTTACTGTACAAAATATAAATAAAACTCGACTAATTTATATTGTTTTTCCTCTCAGTTTAAAGGTTATGTTCGGCGTTCTCGAATTTCGAAATTTGACAATTAACAACATTATGGTGCTTTCACACCTCTGCCTACCTGCCTGGGGCAGGCAGAAAAGTTGTAAGAGTAAAAGAGATAGAGAGCGCAAAATTGGACAAAAAATACTCTCTATCTATTTTACTCAACTTTTCTGCCTGCCCAGTGCCCAGGCGCAGGCAGGCAGGCAGAGGTGTGACGTGTGACAGCACCATTAAGCTCGTTTAAAGACGAGTGGATTCAGACAGGATGGCACATGGGAGGAGTCTACCTCCCTCCACTTCCGAACCACTGGCACTCGGACAGTTGGCGCGCTTATTTGAAAAAACAGTTACTTGTTTTATGAAAAGGTTACTTTTGGTTACATTTTTTGCCCGAAAATAACTAAATGAATTAAATCAATAATCGTATCATTTAAAAACTTGTGAAAAATGTAAAACTTCAAATTTTTCCAGTAAATTTGGCACTTTAGAGCCGTGAAAATTAGGGAATAACAATGAAATGATAATTAGTTCGTATGTAAAATGTATAAAAAGGGCTATCAATAAAATTATTATAATTTTTGATACAAATTTCAATTTAGCTAAAATTGCTAGTTTTTAATTGAAAATTTGAACCTTTTTTGTTGAAATATCGAACTAAGTATTATATTTTTCAAGGAGGATTTATCTTCTTTGGTTGAAATTCTGTTGAAAGTTGAAGAATTTGTATTTTTTGGTTCATTTGAAATGAGCAATTATAAATCAAATATTAAAATGTAAACAATTTGAAACTGTATTATTTGAAATAGAAAGCCTTGAATCATTATTATTTCAGGGCGTTAAATTTAAACTTTGAACGGTACAATTTTAATTTTGAAATTTTAAAAAGATCCAATCTTAATTTAAAACTGAAAAAGAGTTCGAAAAATGAAAAACTAAATTTACATTTTAAAACAGAATGCAAATGTTTGAAAATTCCGAACACAAAATTGATAAGCTTTTTAAGCATTTTGAAAGGTTTTAAATGAATAAAAATATTCGTATCAAAATTATTGTAGAAAACCTAACATCATATTTTTTTAGGTAATTTTAAAAGAATATTCAATGGAATTTTAAAAAAAAAGCCTTGATTATAACTAAATTTTGAGGCAAGAAATGAAGACTGTAGAAGTTGTAATGGTTTAAAAATCATTTATCATTTATCATGACTTATTTTTCTCGTATACATGCTCAAATTGAGTGTGATAGATTTTTTTCGAGGTTTGTTGGTTTGCAAATCCTCTTTGTTACTGTTTTCCTGCGTTTTACTGTTGAGTGAAATCTTTGAGGTTCTATCTTCCTTTTTTCTAAATTTTGATGTGCTCCATGAAGTTGAATTTCATTGGATTTTACTTTCTTCTTTCTGGAATTTGTTCGCACTTCCTCGACAAGACGTTCTACTCTCTTGATGAGATTTTAGTAGATCTCAGGATCATCAGCTTCTTTTGCATAACCCATCACTGTGTTCCAGAGTGTTTAATTTGATTTCACTATCGACAGTTTCAGAAAGAAGATTTGTTTGCGATGTGGAAGAAACTGCTACTGCTTTTTCCGTGTGGTCATCAAATTTGGCTACAGCCTGTTCAGACTCACCACTTAAAAC
>CAKNXH010055264.1:35012-51687 GCA_932178445.1 Andricus quercusramuli | reverse complement strand
TCGACTCCTTGATGTGGAGGAATCAATTCCTTCAAGATATACCGAGCCAATAATCCCAACATCAACAACGTTAGAAGAACATTTACGTTCAACTTAGCTCTGTCACTCATGGAGGAAAATTTGAAATATAGGGCTACAGTTACGAACCTTCCTAAAGAAATAAAGTATTTTTTGGAGAGATACAATGAAGAACCTGATCAAGCAGAAGCTGCTCCTTCTATACAAAGGCAAATTTGCTTTTTTTGCGGTAAAAGAAAGAACAACAGAACTTCGATGTCCTGCCACGAATGTGGAAAATATGTATGCAGAAGCCATTCAACCAAGAAAGTCACGTGCAATTCGTGTGCAGAAACAGAAGTAGAGTAAGAGGACATGTAACTGTTTTAGAATAAAGATTTCGTTTGTATTCATCTTGCAAAGTTAATAATTTGTTCCTTTTCCACTATATTGTAATATTACGTTGTGATAATAAATTTCGGCATAAAACAATCTTTATGTTGTGTTATTGGTGACGTAGAATGTTACTCCAATCGCATTACTTGATATTGTATGGAGACGGCCAAATTGCCACCATGCGCCCAACGGTGTGAGTCTAATTGGCGCGCCCGCTTGAAGGTTAAACAAGTTATTGGCCTGTTATTCTCTGGTCTGGACAAGTTGCCTTTTTTCGGTAGGAGTATAGTGCGTCCTAACCCCAGCCACTGCGGAATGGGCGTCTCCGACTTTGAATATGAGGTGAATATGCGGGCCAAATGTTGGTGTATAGAAGTAAACTTCTTCCACCAAAAGTTCTTGATACAATCTGGTCCAGCACCGAAAAAGTTCTTCGTGCCTCTAAGTGCTTTTTTCACCTCTTCGGCAGTGACTGATGGGCACTCCTCCTCAGATTTTATGAGGCTGTCGCAAAACTCCTTGAAGCGGATGATATTGTCAGTATCTATATATAAATATATTTCGGTTTCGATTCCCTTGGAATAGAACCGAAGGGCTTATGGCAAAGCCACCGAACGCGTCCTCGGGTTGCGGATAGAGGGTCCCCGTACCAAGGGCTTCTGCTGAATATGGTTACAATAATTAATAAGCAGTCGCGGACAATTGTCCAGGGAGGGTCCCGAAGGAATAACCCCTAAGCGAAGGTGTGAGAACCGTGCCGAAAGCTGCATGGCACCTGGGTGAGGTGTCTCTAACGGTGACTCTGGGATACCGGGCGACGTCTCAGAGTATCAGCCTTATCCTTGCACGCGGGGCTCTACAAGGATTGACAAACCCTTTCCCTAGCTGCTCGTGGGAACAACAATGAAACCAAGAAACCACCAAAATGTTGTAGATGCGGTTTAAAACGATCGAACGCGCAGAGCACCCGACAATGGATCGGCAAACAATACCGATCATCCTAGAGTTCGGGGTGCTGAAAATAATTTAGATGGAAACACGACGACGAACCGGCGAAACGCCCACATTCAGTGGACGGATCAACTTAAGAATGACGTGCCAGACTGCTACGATGCCAGTATTATCCCTGTTCGCGGAGGCTTTATGGCGCGTATGCATACTCTGTGGTGCCAGAAACACCCAGAGCTTCAATACGTTTCGCATCAGTCTTTGCGAAATCAAGCCGGCTACCTCCGGAAAAATGGATATGTACGCGGAGCGCTTCCTCAACCGCTGCTTGAACAAGCTGCAGACGAAGATGAAACGACATTAAGACCAACCGCAGAAAGCAGGCACCTTCTGGAAGACGATCGCAATTTCAGTACAAGGAGGACCATCAACATGCAAGTTCCTCTTAAGCCCCAAGATCTGGCTGAAATGGATGCCTCCCTTCGTGGAGATATCTCGCAAGAGTCCGACCTCTGGACCATCAATTGCTCAGTTTATGGTGCTGCGAGAGCTTTGGCTGATTCAAATCGAAGGCTGAAACCGACGATGGATCAGAAGACCAAACGACGCTTGCATCAACTGAACAAGAAAATCGGATGGGCAAGACAGAATGCGTCCCGTGTTCAATGTGTGATTGACTACATAACATCTAGTAGACCGTTCACGGAAAGGGTTCGAAAGTTCGCCCAAGAACTAAGGACCTTGAATCACCCACTGAACAAGTCAAAGCTGCTGACAATCAAGCAGCATATTGTTGACAAAATAAGGCTGTTATCTGACGCAAGGAGGAGGATACAAAAGAGGGAGAGATGGAACAGGGAGAATCAACAGTTTCTTGCTGACCCATCATGCCTCTTCAGTGATCCCCCCGTTTTTATAAAAAATCCACCCAAGCCCAAGGAGGTAGAGACTTTTTGGAGAGAGGTGTACAAGATCCCGAAAACACTAGAGTTGAAAGAAGATACTGACAATATCATCCGCTTCAAGGAGTTTTGCGGCAGCCTCATAAAATCTGAGGAGGAGTGCCCATCAGTCACTGCCGAAGAGGTGAAAAAAGCACTTAGAGGCACGAAGAACTTTTCCGGTGCTGGACCAGATTGTATCAAGAACTTTTAGTGGAAGAAGTTTACTTCTATACACCAACATTTGGCCCGCATATTCACCTCATATTTAAAATCGGAGACGCCCATTCCGCAGTGGCTGGTGTTAGGACGCACTATACTCCTACCGATCAATGTATAACAGGATCGTTCGACGAATTGAGCCTGTATGGCGAGAGATGTACGAACAACGAGACTCGAAAAGAGGTGTAGCAGGCTGTCGAGAGAACCTGCTGATTTACAGGTGTGTCTGTAAAGACGCTGCCGCCCATCAACGCGTCCTGTCAATGGTCTGGATTGACTACCGGAAAGCTTTCGATTCAACCTCTCATAGACTTATCATCTGTCTGTTGGAAAGCTTGAAGGCACATCCACACATAGTGAGATACATAGAGAGATTGATGCCTCTTTGGAAAACTAGATTTACCACCTCATCTAGGAATCATCGTCTGACGACGAACAAGGTCACCTTCCAGAGGGGCGTCTTTCAAGGGGATAGTATGAGCCCTTTGCTTTTTTGCATCACACTTCTGCCTTTATCTCTCGCACTACGAAATTCTCCTGGATACCTCTGTGGCGACACTAATCAGCGTGAGCATAAGGTCACTCATGTATTTTATGTGGATGACCTGAAGATCTATGCCGCTGGTAAAAGCAAACTTCAAACTGCTATAAATATCGTCAAGAACTACACAGGAGAGATTGGGATGGACTTTGGTTTGGACAAGTGTGCCAAAATTCATTTGAAGAAAGGAAAGATTACTGGCGTTCCCAAGGACCCTGAGCTTGTGGATATAAGTGTTATTATACATCTTAACACTGGAGAGACCTATACATACCTGGGCGTGCCTCAAAGCCGCATTCATGACGTAACATCAGTGAAGGAGTCTCTCCGAAGCAGATACAAGCATCTTCTTCTATAGATTTGGTCTTCCAATCTGTCGGCGTTGAACAAGGTATCTGCGACTAACATGCTTGCCGTCCCGGTTGTACTCTACTCGTTTAGGGTGGTTCAATGGACGAAGAACGAGCTTAAGGCCCTTGATGTCACCACGCGTAAGATCATGCATATGCATAAAAGCTTGCATATCAATTCGTCAGTTCCGCGATTATACATTTCACGCCGTCAAGGCGGACGCGGACTTCTGAATCTCCAATGTCTGCATAACCGAATTGTTTTGAGTACAGCTTACATCGTTGCGAATGGCAGAGATCCTCTCCTAAAGATGGTCAGAAACCACGAGATTATTGGCGAAGGAGCGTTCGTTTACAAAGCCGCGGAGCAAGCTGCCGAGACCCTTGGCCTGAATTTCAACATCAGAAGTGAGGAAAGTGCATTACTCCATCTAGATGCTTCACGTCTAAAAGCCGAAGTAAAGAAAGCAGAGGTTAGTAAATTTCACCAAGAGCTACTCGACAAGCATATGCACGGAAACTTTCACAGAAATGTAGAAAAACAGTCCTTGTTAATGGAGCAAACTTTTGCTTTCCTTAAATCATCAGGGCTCAATTCAGGTACAGAGGGCTTTATTTTCGCATGCCAGGACGGTGTAACCTCCACCTTAGCATACCGCGCCCGCATTTTATGTCAAAAAGTTCCCAGTGATAGGTGCAGAGCGTGTCATGCACACGCTGAGTACCTAGAACACATACTATCGGGGTGTCCGTCCCACGCAGGAACAACGTATATCTATAGACATAATGCGGCCCTAAGAGTACTTTATTACCACCTTTGTCGCTCTTACGGTGTTGGTCGCGACCCTGCCCTGTCGAACGCTCCAAGGGATATAGAGTCAATTGTCCGAAAGGAGAAGTGCCAGATTTTCTGGAACTACGATTTTCGGGCAGCAGTCTCCGTTGCGCACTCGAGGCCTGACATTGTTCTCCAAGACTTCGAGAAACAAACTATATTCATGATCGAATTCTTTAAAAAATTTTCTTTAAAAATTAAGAATAAAAAAGTACAAAAATGTATTGTCAGGCAACTGTCCCAAACTAAAAATTTTTAATTTTACATTTAAAAAATGTGTGGTATAGGTAAAAATCAACGTGCAACTTTAATTCCAAAAAACATGAAATAATAATCACTATTTTTGCGTAGTATCTTTTGCAACATGTCCTGTAACGATGTATATTAATTTATCATACAATAAAATAAGAGGATATTTTGAATTAAAAGGAAGTAAATTGTGAAAATATTAATGTTTTTCATATTTTGAAATATTTTCATTTCCTTTCACGCGCCCTTTATCAACATGTGGGTAATTGTCGAATTGTAGGCAAATTTCAGCACCTACAGTGGCAATCATATTATTATTAGGAATTAAATATTTCATAACGGAAATTGATCTTATCACATGTAACTATTTTAAATCCAAAAGGGGCAGTCATGAAAATAAAAAATAATAATGAATCCATGGGCACGCGCATATAATCAGTCGTACGCTGTTCTATTGTACCTTACGGTAATGATGCGAGAAAAATGTTAAAGTTTAACCTTTTTTATTGTTTATAAAAAAATAACAAATTTTAATTATCAAAAGTCACCTACTTATGAAAGAAAACACCACCTAGCAAGTAACGGAATTGTTTTCATACATTTTTTTCACTCCGAAAATGGTTTTTAACGCACGTACGGTAATGACGTTTTTGTTGTCAAGATGCACTTTTCAGTTTTAATATCGGATTCACAGAAAAGAGAGTTAATATTTTAAGCTCAATTATATAAAAACTTGTATTAAACAATACGCCTAATATTTTTGTATTTATTACTCAACTGTAACTACAATATTTTACTAGAAAAACAGACGTACGGTAATGACTTCTGAAATGGAAAAAATTGAGGGACAGACATCAAGGCTTTTAAAATATTATTTATTTGAATTGAAAAAATGTGCATGCATTAAATTTATGTTCATGTGAAGTTTACAAACTTGATACGTTAAGCGTTTTTCAGGTTACTGTCTAAAAAAGCGAAGAAAATCAGTTTATCCTTTTGCAAAGTGAGGTTGGGACGCCGTACGGTAATGACGTTTCGGGTGTTCTTGTATTAAATTAATGTAAATAGGAACAGAAATAAAAAAAAAGGAACTGCCCATTCTGTAGAGGATGATAATAAGTGCTTTAAAATTTTTTTTTTAAATCGGCACGAGCTTCTAAGTTGATGTTATATTATTGGGACTTCAAGTTTGCCTTCAATTTGACAATTACCCATGTATAGTTTATATCCATCACAAATATATCCCCTGATCTCTAAGTTTGATATTTTAATACTCTCTTGGGTAAAAAAGAAAGCGCTACATACAAAAAAGAACCAAACTTTGCACGACTTAAAGCACTTACGTTTAACCATTATCTCATTAAACTGTCTATTTAACATTATGAGCTATGTCCTTAACATTTTTTTGCCCTTTACAAAAATCCTTTTATGTTTGTACATATTTCTAATTTAGAAAAATATATATTATTTATTCTTTCAATCCTTTATTTTTATTTGTACTTATATGGGTAAGTGTGATAACTGGCTTGTATGATACAAAAATTTTAATGAAAATAAATTTAGTTATGGATTTAAAAAAAAAATTTGGTACCCTTACGAAAATTTATTATAGGAAAATCAGTATAGGCCCATTAATAATTTTCCTATCATGAAATTCCTATAATTTTTTCGCGATTATAGGAAAAATCACCGGAACATAATTATGGAAAAATATATATAGAAATGGATAGTATTCAAATAAATATTCCAAAAAGTATAAGATACTCATAGCTTCTAGGTTTCATTATACCCAAAATCTAAACGAAGCTTGTTTCAAATATGTAAATTTTTATGTACTTTTGTGTGAGTAAACTTCAAAATAAATTATTAATTTATACTTTTCTCTACTTGTTGCACTAAGTATTTCAATATTATAATATTATTAATTTCCATCATTATTTTCCAATAATTTTTCTCATAATCGCGAAAAAATTATAGGAAAATCATAACTAGGCCTATAATGATTTTCCTATAATACTTTTTCATGAAGGGTAACATTAAGACTATATTCCTCATTACGTGTACAAAAAAGACGACTGTCATCATTTTTTGCTTTATAATCAATTAACATAAAATCAACTGAGATGCCTTTAGAAAACTCAAGTTCATAATTTTTTCATTTGGTTTTATTATAATTTAATTTTTATTACATAATAAGCACCTATCGTACAATTTTTTAAAAGAATTTATAAGTTCCTTTAAAATCCGTAATTTTGCCAGTATTGAAAAAAATTAGATTAAAGTCGAACTTTTCAATTCTGTATCACACTTTCATTTTTAACTATTCGTTATTTATGGATCCTATTTTTTATTCATTATTACTACTACACTTTAAATTTATATAAAATATAAGAAGCGCATATATATATATATATATATATATATATATATATATATTTGTTTATAATATAATGAATATATTTCTTTTTAATCCTTATATTAAAAAAATTGATTTTATATTACAGAGAAATTTTTTATTAAGGATTTTAAACACTTATTCCAAATTTCTTTTAGAACACGTATACTTGTTTATGCATTATTTTTCCATATCTTGGGAAGTTTAAACAGATTTTGCATATTTAAAATAATGTTTATATATCTGCGAATAAATTATAAAAATTTGCAGGCCATTTCTTGTCCAGAAAATATTCTTTTATTAATTATTTAATTATTTTGCCCTTATAACTAATGCAATTGACAGCAAGAAGCGCAGCAGCGCCGCCAGCGGATTAGTTCAAGGCTGGCATCAAATTTTAGCCAGAGCTCCTATGCAAAATTCAGGTTGGTCGGATAGGGCTGCTATATGTCGATGATCTCGATGTACATGTAGGTTATGTTCGTTTGTTTATGATCGTTCAATACACAAGTACGAAACTTCAAACGCGTGTTGACATCGTTGGCATGGCAACCCGCTCATAGGGATACTACTCCTTACCATTCCTTCGTGATAGGTGTGTTTTTAATTCGATTAGCGATACTTAAGGCCTTTTCATACCACGATAGTCGGAAGCGGCAGGCAGCCTGCCTGCAGGGTCAGCGAGAGTGAAAGAGATCGACAACAATCAGAATAATCTGTCTCTTTCTCTCGCATCGACTTTCTGCTAGCAGGTAGCGATGGACGTTACCATCTTGGTCGTGCTCGAGCATGAGCAAGACCTAGCATATGCTAGCATGCTCGGTCATGACCGAGCAGAGCGAGCAAGAGCGCCAATTGTTTAATTTTAAGCAAAGACAACGTGTTTAAACTATAACAGGTAATTGGAGTAGTAATTTGAGACATCTATTTTATTCATATGTATTTTTCAGCTCTTAGAATGTATACAATATTAAAATAAATAAAGAAATGCCTCTCTGACTGCTCGTACCAGACGATAATTCAGGCAAAACGTTGGAACTTGGTTTATTTGATGAAAATGAAGTAAATGTTGGAATTTGAAAGTGAATTATGAGATATTATGGCATCTTATACTTCGTGGTAAATCAATGAAGTGCAGGAAATATGAATTTTCAAGTGCAGTCTGAAAACGATATAGAAAAAAATTAGCTTTTGTAAATTAAAGATTTTGGAATGTAATTTATTGTATAAAATTAATATTTATACAATCATTATATTATAATATAATTATTATTATTATATACAATTATTATCATCAGTCAGGTTCCGAGCGTTTAACAACTCTAATAAAAAATGTATAAGGGTTAAACCACTTTTTCATTTACTTCTTGCTCCAATTAATTTCCTTTATTGTTAAAAAATTTCCAAATTGTATAAATACAACTTAAATGTATTCATATTCTTATTTCTAAACAGATGACAAAAAAAAAAGTACATACATACTGCTCGAAGTACATACCAGAAATGATTGCAGTATTTTAATCTCAAACTCCAGACATGTAAAATTGGGTAATTAATGTTAGAAGTGCTAATTTTATTACAAAATGTACTAATCCGAATCATTTGAATAAAATAATTCTAATATTTATAGAATAGAATTTCAAATAGCCCTCTGAATTCAGCTATTTTCTCCCAACTCTAAAGCACGGAACGTTCCTGGGTAGCGTTCAGGTTTCTCACCGAGTGCACTCGTCGGGTGAACCTGTAAAAGGGGCGTGGTTCACGAAAGTGATCTACGAAGTGTCATGTTCTTTAAACGGGTGCGTGTCAAAGGCTTTGGCGCGAATATAAATATTGTCATCTTATATTCACATATAACAACATAATATGTTTCATGCCCCTTTATTATATGATAATAGAGAGGCAGCGAGGACTTCCGGTTGGGATCGCGAGCAGATAGCACGCGCGCGTGATCGGGTGACAAGAAAATTGAATTTTGTCGGGTTTTTTCAAAACGTGCGGTCTAGAGTGCATTGGAATTGGATTAAGTGGATGTGATTATATGTGGGGAAGTAGTGCAGAGAAAGGAAGCTACTGCCACGGAAGAGGCTCAAAGGAGGAGAGGTCCGGGGCATCCTAGTAAGGCAGATATACTGGCCAGAGAAAATGTTATGAGCGCCAAAATACTAGATGGCTTTCTGGTTCACAAGGTAGCCGAGGATTTAGGTAGTAAAGAACAGGTAGTATTCAGGGCTTCGCATCAATTACAAAGATCTCCAGTCCGAGAAAAGAAGGCAAAGGTAGTATCAGAAGAAAAAACCGAATCGGGCAAAGAAGGGGCATCGAAGGGGGAACGAAAAGCAGAAGATCTGAACGAAGAAGGTTTACATGAAGTATCAGAAGAAAGCGAAATCGATGGGAACGAAGAGGGCGACATAGAGGGGAAAGTGACAGACGGTGTTAGGAACACGAAATAGTGGAGCGAATTGATAACGGGAATTCTTAACGATTGGTGGGGTTCAACAGTGCAGAAGGAAATGAATAACTTTAAAATACAGATTGAAGAACTGAAAAAGAGAAATAGCAGGAGAACTAGGAGAAGAAAGCACTACTTCGGCTCTGAGAAAATCGAAAGAGCGCGAGAGGAAACAAGCCGAAGAGCTGTCAGCTGTGAAAGAAGAGTTAGAGAGAGTGACATACAAGCTTGGGCTAATGGAGAAAGGGAGATATGGGAGAAATACGCAGGTGACGAGTGATGTGACCTCCGAATCAGCTGATGAGGACTCACAGAGAATGAAGGATACTGAGAAAGAGGTTACACTGATAACAAAGGATAAGAATAGTGTAAGAAGAAGACAGAGCTCGCTACAGAGTAGAGATGGGGAGGAGCCAGGACGGGATGACAGTGCCAGATCAGTATCTCGGGAGGAAAACGAAGAAAAACAGAAGGATAATAGTAACGAGCAAAATTTACCAGAAAAACTTGGAACGGGTGAGCTGCAGTATGAATTTGGGGAGAGAAGGAAGAGAAGAAACAACATAATAGTGCGGGGATTTAGATCTAGAGGAAGAGATCTGGGAGAGGAAATAAAAACAACTTTACTGGGATTGACGGAAGTTAATATTCGGATTAAAAGTCTAAGACACATTGCTGGTGGAGTCTTCATCAAACTAGATTCATGGGGGACAAAAAGGCGATTACTGGCCGATAAGCATAAACTTGGTGGGAAAAAAATCTTTGTCGACGACGACATAACATGCAGAGAACAGGAGATTCAGGACTGGATGAGAAGCAAGGTGGGGGCAGCAAGAAAGAATGGAGGAAAAGCTAGTGCGAGCTATATGAGTTGGACAATCTATGACAGCATTTTCACATGGATCGAGGAAGGAGACAGAGTGGAGAAGAAACCCTTTCGTGCAAGAAGAGGGAGGAGAGGCGGTGAGTGGGGACATTAAAGGTGTTGTGTGGAATCTTGCTGGGGGTAGAAAGGGTAGATTTTATGTAGATGACCAAAGTCGCGGTTAGAAAGAAAAAGAAGGGTAGAGCAATGGCGGGTCAACTTATCGGTGTGCGTAAGAATGTGTGTGGGAATGTGAAAATGGTTGAGTGGGAGATGGAATTGTGATTAGTGCAGATAGACTGGGCAAATGGGGAAATAAAGTGAATATTGTATATATTTATAATAATGTAGGGGTTTCAAGAGTAGCGGAAAAAATAAGAGATGTTGTAGAAAATATGCAGGAGAAAGGAGAGAGAGTAATTATTTTGGGGGACTGGAATGCGAGGATAGGAGAGGAGATAGGTGGTGGCGAAATGGACACAGATTTAGCTATGAACTATCATAAAATTAGGGAATCCGAAGACAAAGCTTTAAACACGGAAGGAATCAAATTGTTAAAATTTTGTGGGGAAATGGGGCTAATGATTATGAATGGAAGGATTGGTAACGATTGCAAAGGAAAGTGGACGCATCTCGGGGAGGATGGGGGTTCGGTTATCGACTACATAATTGAGTCTGAGAAAATCGGAGATTCGGATATAAAAGATATCGAGGTGGTAACGAGAATGGAATTAGATCATTTTCCAGTGACCTTTAAGATAACTGGGAAGGGGAAAGCGGGGAAAGGAGCTAGAGAGAATAAGAGAAAGAAAAGAGAACAAGAAGAGGGACCAGAAATAGAAGGAGAGCAACTAGCTTATAGATTAGTGTGGGATGAGAGTAAAAGCAAGGAATATAGGGAGAACATGGAATATATCGGGAAGGGAATGGTAACGGAAAACGAAGGGGAGTGGGAAAATATGTGGGACAGACTAATGGAGAACATAAAAAAAGTAGCAGAAAGGGTAGGCATGACTAGAAAGCAGAAGACGAAAAGAACAGAAGGGGAAAGGGAGTTAAAAGGAAGAGATGAGGAGGAAAAGAAAATGATGAAGAATACTTTTAACCGGTTGAAAAAATATTTGAAGACAAAAGGAAATAGGGAACATGAGGACTACAAAGCGAGTAGGAGGAAACCAAAAGAATACCGCAAAGTAAGAAATAAGCGGGAAAGAAAAAAGAAATGGGAGAAGGTGAAGAATAGTAAAAATATGGGAGATTTTGCAGGGGCAATAGGGGAGTTTAGACCAAAACGGAGATTTAAAGGGAATGGAATTAAAAAGGCTCAGTGGAAGAAGCATTTCATGCAGCTCCTGGAAGGCCAGGATATTGAATCAGAAAATCCAGAAACTCATAAGGGAATAGAGGAAAGGGAACGAACAGACATGGTACATCAGGAAATAAATAGGAAATAAATAGGAAAATCTCGTTTGACGAAGTAGCGGAAGTAGTAGACAAATTAAGGAAAGGAAAAGCAGCAGGTGAAGACGGCATCGCCATAGAATTCATAAAATGGCTACCGAAAGTTTGGGCTTTAGAGGTACACAGGATACAGAATGGGTTCCGGATGGAAGGGAAATTGGCTCGAGGCTGGGAAAAAGCGCAGATATTTTCCATACATAAAGAGGGCGATGAAAATGAAACGGGAAATTATAGAGGAGTGACACTCCTGGATGCCGGTTACAAAATCCTAACAGCCATCTTAGATGAGATACTTAGAGGTTGGCTAGAAAGGGAAGGGAAGTACGAAGAAAGCCAGGCAGGTTTTAGGAGGAAAAGGTCTACTCGGGATCATGTGTGGGTTCTCAATTCGCTGATTAACAACAAACTCAAGGCGAAGGGCGGTAAACTGTATACGGTGTTTGTATATCTCAAGAAGGCATTTCATACAGTCGATAGAGGGATACTAGTAGAAAAATTAATGAAAATAGGGATAAAAGGTAGACTGTTAGATATGATAAGAAAGATATACAGCAGAACATTAAATGAGGTTATTACGAGTGAAGGGAATACGAACTCGTTCTCTACAAAGAGGGGCGTCAGGCAAGGGTGTCCACTGAGTCTGACTTTGTTCAACATATTTATAGGAGATATGGATTAGGCTTAGGGAAAAGGAAATGTAGGAGGGACAGTAATAGGAGGAATACAAATTTTTGGACTTAAATTTGCAGATGATGTGGCTTTGGTGGCGGACCACGCGGAGGGGCTCATGGGAATGCTGAGAAATCTAGAGAGATATATCGAGAATAATAAATTACAAATTAACGGAAATAAAACCAAAGTAATGATATTTAGGAAAGTGGGCAGAAGGGCACAAGGGGAGAGCTGGAAAGTGGACGGGGAAGAATTAAAAGTAGTAAATAGTTTTAAGTATTTGTGATATTGGTTTTCAACGGGAGGAACTTGTACAAGGCACACGGAGAAAATAGCAGGGGAAGCGAGAATTGCCGCGAATGCAAGCTGGGGTGTTTTAGTGAGAGCAGGAATTAATAGGTTGGGTAAAAGATTGTATCTTATGGACACGTTAGTGAAAGCAGAAGGGATGTATGGCGTAGAAATTTGGGGCTGGGCTAGAAGAGAATCAATAGAGAAAATGCAAGGTACGTTGGTTATGGCAATGGGAGTTGATAGCACAACTCCAGGCTACATATGGAGAATGGAGGCAGGAAGTCAAAGTTTATAGATCGAGGCTAGGGCGCGAGCAAGCAAGTACCTTATGAGAATTTGCGAAATAGATGATGAGAGATGGCCAAAAATCTGTTTGAGGGAAGAGTTGAGGGGAATAAAAAATAGAAACCCCTCGAATTGGGGCAAAACATTTGAGAAAGCTTGCCGGGATGTAGGAGACGGAGTAACAGCAGAGTTGCTTTGGGAAGGGGTGAGAGAAGAACCTAGAGAAAGGAGTCGAGACGATTTTCGCGCAGGAAATACAGCGAGATTGGGGGAAAATAGACAGGTCATCATATTGTAGAGAATATAAGTACTGGAAAGCTCAATTGCGTAGGGAGAAGTACTAGGAGGACGAAAAGATAAGTGAGAGGGATAAAGAACAGTGGGCACGGTTAAGATGCGGGAATGTGGGGAAAGTGGGAAATAAAGGATTTGAGAACACAATATGCAGATTATGCAAAAAAGAGGAGGAAAGCATTTTCCATATATTAAAATGCAAAGGAGCTATTGAGGTATTAGAGAAAAAATGCGTGGAAGGGGAGAACGATTGGGCAGGTGGGAAGGAAGATAGGGATTTTGAAGAATTAGTATTTGAAACATTAAGTGGAAAACCGAACCTTATCCTCTGCGAGTATGCTAGGGGGTTTGAAAAAGAAGCAAGAGGAAACCAAGATGCGAGTGATTTGTAGAGTATAAGCTTAAGTACCTATGTTAACTTAAGTTAACGAATCTCGATGTAACGACACCAAATTATTAGGTTAAATTATTAAGACTTTGTACAGGTTTTCTTCATAATTTCTTAGATTTTAAGGATTTTTTTTGTAAGAGTTAAAATATGTAAAAACCGCAAGGTATACATGGATGGATAAATATATATATATATATATATATTAAAGAGAGAGAGAGAGGTAATGGTCCGTGCTGTCCGTCCGACCGGTGCGGGCAGAAAGTCCATAAGAGTAAAAGAGATAGAGAGCGGAAAGTGGGACAAAAAGTACTCTCTATCTCTTTTACTCTCATGACTTCAGCCTGCACCGGTCAGAAGGACAGAGGCATACATGTACCATAATCGCATTAAACGAATGACTGTTGCAAACGTCGATGTTTACAACAATCTTAGAAAGTGATGATAAAGATAGTGATTATGAGGTGGAAATTGGAATTGTGATGGAAATTTCAATGAAAGTTCGAGGCCCAAGGGAAACGTCAGTTAGAATAATAGAATTTTCTACTATGGGATTTTGGTCTTCCTCCAAAATAACAAGGTGTTTTCCGGGCGCGAAATCGATATCCGTATACTTATTTATACACTCTTCACAATTCACTCTGCTTTTTACCGCGAGTTTTATACAAATTTCATTTCAAATATGCCCAATTTTCCAACATCCCGCCAATTTCAGAGTTCACTCGCATCCACCTACCTTCTTTTTTCGACGGGTGACTACCCATCGAGTGACCCCCACCCGTCACTCTGGTGATTACTGAACGCTTCACCCGGCTCGATCCGCCCACTCACCCAGCGTCGCTGAACGGTTCCGAGTGCACCCGAGTGCATTAGGTGAAAAACCTGAACGAAGACCTGGAGCGTTCCGCGGGCACCTTCGGAACGCTCCACCGGAACGTGTAAAATGTCCGCCCCTTGGGAACATTCCAATGGAACGTTCAACTGGGACCTGCAGTGGGACTCCGATATCGTTCGATTTCTACTAGTTACTAAATTTCGATTCGACTAAAGTCGAAAGTCCCTAGAATGGTACTCCGGTGAAAAATCGTTCGATATTTCTCGAATCGAAAATACTGCATTCTGAAAGCATAAATTAGAATTTAATGTTAGGCGGGTGAATTGTATAAGATTTTATTGTAATATATTAAGGAGATCAAGTATTTAAGAAAATGAATTCAATCTTAAGTCTTTTGATGGAATCGTATATTGTATATGTACTGTTTATTGACCTTGTATTTATTTATATAGTGTTGTTGAAAAATAATGGAAATATCATTAACACGGCGCATTAAAACAGAGAAGAACTACTGAAGTTTTAATAATCTGCAGTTTTGTTTAAGTAAGTAATTGGATTAACTAAGTACAATCAAAATACTGCAATAATATTTGACACTCGAACCGATTGTCGTTTGTGAAATCGTATCATCGAAAGAATACGATCAAAATGGTACTCCGGGAACCAATGTTGGAGAAAAAGTTACTGCATTTTATTCGAGTTTATTGGATAATTTTTTAGTTGTCGACTTGGAATTATATAATAGTTAAATATTTCCCATTTGAAAAATAATTTAGAAAATCCATACTTATAGTTCTCAGGACGACGCTATAAATTACTTTAATAAAGCAATATTGGATTATATTGCAGAAGTTTATGAAACAAAATATATCACTTAAAGCGGTTATATTTTCGTTCGAGAATGGGTGCCACAAATTAAAAAAAAAATATTAGGGTTAATCTTAAAGTATTATGGTACTTTCAAGATTTACTAGAAAATAACTAACTAGTGTGATATTTCCTCCTATGTTTACGCCTATGAGCACAGTCGAACTCGAAGGCCTAACGAAATGTACCGGAGTATCAAGTTTTCGAATTTTCGAAACAAAAATCGCGAAAGCTCCATAAAATTACAACGCAAAAGGAAAGTACGTTCGTCGGATCTATTACGACTAAAAGGTATGTATATTATCAGGCACGGACTGGCCGTCTGGAATTTGGGAGATTTCCTGGTGGGCCGCGAGCCTGGAGGGCCGCTGAGGTCATATCTAGGGCCATCTTTAGTACAGGGTCCAGTAGGACCATGGTCCCAGGGCCCTCCCCGCACGCGCTTGTTCATTAGCTTCTACCTCCTTAATCATCTTTTTTTTTTTAGAAGCCACTCCGGAAAAGGGCCGCTTAGGTACAAAATGCCAGGGCCGCATTGATGTCCCAGACCGTCCCTGTATATTATTATTTTCCATGGGTAAGTAATTATTAATTGATGTATAATAAAAGTTTAAGTTATTTCGTAAACTACTTTTTAATTGCTTAAACAATGTTTATTTCGTTAAAAATTTTGTTCGCTCTGATGAGTCGCAAAATGATTATATTTTTCATATCTTGTGAGTATTTGATTCAATGTTATAAAGAGTGAACATATTTCTTAAAATAATATTTAATTAATGAAACTTTTATTATGATATTTTTTGTTAGAAAAAAGAAAGTTGCACATTTTTTAAACTCTAAAACTGTTTAAAAAATGTCCTGTTAGATTAATTGTACAAAGCCCTGTGAGTTTTGGAAATTAAAATTTCTAGGTTCTTTAAATTTTTTAAACTTCTCTGATATTTTCGGTTAAAGAATAGTTTGTCTTATGAATGAAAGTTGCTTAGTTTTGTAATCTATGCAATTTTTTTGTAAATTTCGAGATAGATAAATATTATACAACTCTGGCTAGACAACTAAAAGGGGTAGGATTTAAGGATCTTAAAAATGCATCATCATGATAGAGTGTTCCTATGTAAGTGTCTTTGGAAGCAAACTTGCTACATTTTCGAAACTCAAAAATCGCGTATTGTAATAAACCCTTAGACTATTAGACAAAAGTTTTAATTAAATTTTATAATTCTAAATAAGCCCACCACCCAGCGGACACGTTCTGTAAATGTTACATAACAAAAAGGGAACATTTATACATAACATTGTTACAATCGTGTGCCATAACAATTACAGAACATAAGGGTCACACTGTTCTGTAACGCTGTTACTGTAAGGATCTGTAACAGTTCTAG
>CAKNXH010055264.1:11981-33077 GCA_932178445.1 Andricus quercusramuli | reverse complement strand
ACGCTGTTCCAGAATTGTTACAGAACGATTACAGAACAAATTTACATCGTAACACTGTTACATATGTTTTACGGCACTATTAAAGAACATGGTTATTTTGTAACACTGTTCCTAAATTGTTCTAAATATATTTTTTTACATATAACGCTGTTCCAGAATTGTTACAGATCCCTGACAGAACATGGTTCTGTAACAGCGTTATAGAACAGCTACATTCATTTGGGGACGACATTACTCAGACCATGGTCTAAGTATGTTCTAAGTATGTTACAGAACCTGTTCTTTTCTGTTCTAGAACTGTTACATCACAGTTCTATAACAGTATCCGCTGGGCACTCTCTAATATCTTACACATTTCTCATTTCGTTTTCCGTAAAAAAAATTAATTTGTTAAAATAATATTTGGTTGTAAAATTTCAGATCATAATATTTATTTTTACGATAAGACAATAGCAAGCCAGGATATAGCATCACTATTTCAAGAATTACTATTGTGAATATTAAGCTGTGAAGCTACTAAGTATATTGGCATATAATAATAAATAATTAAATAATTGTACTTATACAAAAAAAAGTTTCTATAATCCCTAGAAAAGATTTTGATATATATGTATGTATGTTTGTATGTATGTATGTATATATATTATAGCTGCACACATTATAAATGTTATACATTGAACATACAATTAAATATTCATATTATATTCTATGCTGAAACAGAAAAAATCGTGTTAGAAGAAAGCAACCCTGGCGGGAATCGAACACGGGCTCCGGGGCAGCAGAACGGTAATTTTTTCCTGTGGTAAAACAAATTATGAGATTTAGGAATTTGATCATCCTCATGAACCTCGTGACATATGACGCTAATCGGCAGTGAATTTCCTATTGCGAATAGGAATTTTTCTAAACTATTATGTAATTTATTTTATTTAAACTGCTAAAGTTGGGGCAAAAAGTCGAGGCCCCTCACTTGTCTTGATTGCAACTCGCTCAAAAACATTTCTGAATTGATTAATACAAGGAATCTGAAAGCTTAAAGTCTTACGAATTAAGCGATATGATCACTTATATCCTAAACAAATTTTGTCAATAGGTAGAGGGCAAAACATCGCAGAAAAAGGGTTTTTCGGCCACCTTTTTCAAGCGTCGACTTTCACTTGGTCCCAGAAAGCGGCCGATGTTAGGAAAAATTCTTTCACAATTCATAGATATTCTTTCCACATTCTCTGATGCAATACATATTTCAAAATTCTGAAATATTTAATAATTTACTTCTTACGAGGATTTATTTACAAATCACGATAGCAAGCCGCTTACTGACTCCAAATGTGCAGTCTCGTGATGTGAGTGCAGTGTAATAATTAAATTTATGATAAAATCATTGTTACGCAAGAAATAACATTTTGAATATTTCTGACTTTATTCACTGGTGGCGCGTGGGCCGGCACAGCAGGACCAGTGGTAGAGAAAAAGTACCCTTTCGATGACAATAGTAACGGAATCGGCTTGCTTCTGGAGTTACTATTGTCATTGAAAGTTTACTTTTTTTTTTAATACTTGTCCTGTTGTGCCTTGCCACGCACGAACACTGATTAAAGTCAGAAATATTAACAATGTTATTTCATCCTTAACAGTGATTTTATCAAAAATTTAATTATTGCACTGCACTCACATCACGAATCTGCACATTTGGATGAGTCATTAGGCTGCTTCCTATTTTGATTCGTTCTTAAGATAAAGTATTTGTGAATAAATCCTCGTATGAAGTAAGTTGCTGAATATTTCAGAATTTTGAAAAATGTATTGCATTAGAGAATGTTGAAAGAATATCTGTGAATTTTTTTAAATTTTTCTCAACGTCGACCGCATTCTGGCAACAGATGAATTCGTAATAAGGCTTTAAGCTTTCAGATGGTTTTTATTAAACAATTCAGACATTTTTTGGTGCGAGTTGCAATCAAAAGAAGTGAGGGACACCGACTTTTGGCCCCGACTTTAGTTATCGCAAGTACGATTTTATTATTTATTTTGTGAATATAACTTTTTCCTAACTTCAATTTTCTGTCGAAAATATAAGTCTTTCAAACTCTTAGTGGCAATTATTAAGTTTGCAGTATATTTATGATTGAAATGGAAAAAGTATTTTTCTGCTGTCATCATCTGCTGCCGCCATCTCTTTTGGTATTAAAAAGAATCAGTAGAAAATCGAAGAATCCCGTGTCTCTTTTTTTTTAAATAACAACATAACTTATTGCTCAATATACTATTCTTCGTATCGGTATCGCAATTATTACTATTTTCTCGGCTATATCCTAGATTACCACCATCGAACTCTTGTAAGAATAAATATTATAATACTGAATTTTACTACCAATAGTTTCTCCATGTAAAACTCACAGGAACACTCTACCATGATAATGCATTCTTAAAACTCCTAAATTCAATCCCGCAGTTATCTAACCGAAAATGTATAATACTTTTCTATCTAAATTTGTAAAAAAACATTCATAGTTTAAAAACTTAACAACTTTAATTCCTGGGACTCTCAAAAAGCCCCTATCATGATAATGATAGGCGGTGTTTCTGAAGAGTTTTCAAACGTATAATAAAGTATAGTATATATAATATATACAGAAATAACGATCTGTTGAAATATTACCTTAATGTAATCCATTTTAATTGATTTTGGAAATACAATTAACGCCTATTCTTATTTTTTTTACGCAGGGAAGATCGTATATGTATATACATACGATAACTTAATATAATGGCTAATTCATCGAAAAACAGTAAGTATCAAAAGACGTATACACCAGACTCTCTTTTGAGGAACAATGTCTGGGGTTGCCTGAAAATAGCCTTGTTCATAAAGCGTGTACATCGAAACGTAAACAGTCAGGGCCGCCTGAACCGTTTCCATAATATTGCGCAATATACTTGACTGAGTAGTAGTGCACTGCGTCCCTTCAGAGGCGAGGTCGCAGCCGTCTCTCGCCCTGCCCACTGAGAAACTGCGGGGACCAGCAATTCTAGGAATTCATAAAACGCGTGCGATCGCGCGTTCCTCACAGAATGTCTGGTGTAATATTAACGATTACTTGTAAATTTACTTGTTCTCATGCACCAGTAAAAATTTGGACCATAAAATTTTATGGATATATGGAAGATATAAGAAAAAATTTTAATTAAAAAATTAAAATCGTTTCTCATTATTGTATAATTTTTCAAAACTTTATAGCTTTCTGGGCATCGCTTAATCCACCCATCTCAACAGCCCTTGCTCACCCTCAGAGTCAAAAGTATGTATATGAAAAACTTTCCAAAAATGAAAGCAGCATTGGCTTTAAAACTTGTGACGCTGTTTGATGAACACATTTTCGAACATCAGTTGTCGGGACGTATTGATGTACATTGGAATAAACGTATAAAGAGTATTGCTGGTTATTGTGAAAAGAAGTTTGGACCAAATGGAAAAAATAGATTGTGCACAATTGGACTAGCATCTATGGTTAATTTTTATTTATTTTTTAACCATCCATCCTTTAGGTGAAATGTTTAGCCCGTTCAATAAATAACGTATTTTTTCCAGATTAAGGATACAATGTTTATTTACTATATAGGGTCGATAGTGGTAACTGTGCGATAACGAGGTCTGTATGATAAAGAAACAATTTCAAATGCAGAACGAATTAATAATTAACTTTTTTTATTACAACATAATAAGTATATCTCTTACTATTTGTAGGATGAAAAAGGCGGCTTTCATTAGTTATTGCTTTAATCAATTATATTTTTAAAGAAACTGACATGCTTCTAGAAAACTCCAATTCGTAATTGTGTCAACTGGTCTTTTGATTTGAATTTTTCCTACATAAAACACATTTATTGATGTATTTTTCTTGTATATTTGTTGTTTTCCCCCCACAAATGTAACATTCCCATTATTTTATAAATAAAATAATTATAATAAAAAAATAATTAAAAAATTAGATTAAGGGGATGTCTGTTTTTTCTTTTTCATTGTGAAATACGAAAATCTGTCAAGAGTTCGATAATTGGAAAGGTTAATGAACCTTATTTTTGCAATAAAAATGTAAGTACTTAAAAATAATTGTCAAATAACAGTTTAGTATATACGTTTATGCAGATAAAAAAGTTTTTAATCAATTCATCACTGAACCTTCATTCCAAATTTTGTAATTTCATTTTTATTAATATTCTTATATAGACAAAAAATTGAAAGCAAACATACGTCATAAGAATCAATATATGTTTAATTTATAGTTATGAAAGTAAAATCTTGAAATATTTAGATTTTAACGGGTTATTATCCATAATTACGGAAAATCTAAATTCGTCGACACACTACCAAAGAAAATTAAAAATATTTCATTAAGCAAGTTTTTGTTGATTGAAAAAGGGGACTATTAAATGACCAAAAAAAGTATTAAAAGTCCAAAGATATAATGTTGGACTTTATAGTTTCCCAATACTTTTTTTTACAAACTTCAGAATGATTTTTAAAACTTCAGAATGATATCTGACTTCACAAAATTTTAAAATGTTGTCATTCGGTTCGACGTATATTTATGATTGACCCCGATTATTCTTTAAGATGTTTGTATCGATGAAGGCCCACAGATGGGGCCAAAACGTCAATAAAAAGGAATTTTGACTCGATTTAGTTTTTCAATTTTTTCTAAATGGATCGTAAGAGAGAAACAAAAATATGAAAACTTTGTTTTCTCTCATATTTTCTTAATATAAAAAAACGATTGAAGGAAGCTTGACTTAATGATTTCTTTAGAAATCTTTAGGTTTATCTACCAAAATAACTACCAATGGTGAGTCGACGATCAGGATGCACCGGAACGTGTACCAGGTCGCTTAGCACGTATTCTACAAGAACTTTTCAAAAATTTAAATTGTGTCAATAGCCAAAATAACTACCAATGGTGAGTCGATGGTAGTTAATGTGGTGGTTGAAACAATTCAAATTTCTAAAAAGTTCTCGTAGAATACGTGCTAAACTACCTGGTGCGCGACTCGGTGCACCCGGATCGTCGACTCACCACTGATAATTATTTTGGATGTTAACACAATTTGAATTTTAAAGCAGTTCTCGTAGGATACGTGCCAAACGACCTGGTGCACGTTCTTGTGCATCCTGATCGTCGACTCACCATTGGTAGTTATTTTGGCTATTGATACAATTTAGATTCTAAAAAAGTTCTCGTATATGACGTCTTGAACGACATGGTGCACGTTCCGGTGCACACGGGTAGTGGATTTACCATTTAGAGATGTGTCGGTTATTGGCAAAGTTAATATTTTAATTTTCAACGCTTGCTAATGTTCTCTAAGACTTGAATTCTTTTTTTTCACGCTGGAGCGATGCGAAAAAGTCGCTGCCTGCGCACAGTAGCAACTGCGCAGCTACATTTTAAAGAACTGAAGTCTATAGATCTTATATTGAAGTAATTCACAAACACTCAATACTTCGAATCGAATTTCTATGAGATTTTTCAACATTTTTTTAAGAATTTTTCTATACATTTGAATGAATTGAGGTATTTAAACCTTATAATTATGTGATTACAAACTTTCAATACCTCAATTGTGATTTCTACGAAAGTTTTCAGCATGATTTCATGAATTTCTCTATATATTTTATTAAACTTTTTCAAATCGGAGTTCAATATAAAGTTTACAGAATTCTTGTAGAGTTATTCTAGGTTTGTTCTAAATTAAATCCTGAAAGTTATACAGAATATAGAAAATTTGTTCAAGGTTCCCTCTCATCCCCGACTCTTGTAATACTTCAAGAAAGTTTAATGAACTTTTTTTTCCGTGTAGCCTCGTTTACTTTCGCGGCTTCGGCTTCGCCATCGTTTTTTATATATCAAATTACAACGAACTTCATTCTCGCTGCTCATATTCTCGGAACTCGTCGTAGTTTTTGTATGTTATTCAAGAAGGAAAACTTTCTTGCGTATTCTCGAATCTCCATTCTGCTATCCTCCGATCGAATATAGCAAAGGTAATTGTTATCACTTTTAATCTACATATTTTGTTGCATGTTTAGAGGTTATAGTGAACAAGCCGGCAACAACCGGCAAAGCACTTATCCTGATTGTAATAAAGCGAAGAGACCTCCGCGAAGATATCACTAAAATCCAAAAACAAATCATGCGCTCATTTATCTTTTATATACATAACCTAACGCTAACCTTTACAAAACCAATTTTTTTATTCGACAAATTTGATCATTTCTCTTTTGAGCGAGGGTTTAAATTTACAAATAATGTGGGCACGTGCAAGTTGATCAGTTTGAAAGAAGCAACTTTTAATCATATGACCAACAGAATATTCTATTTATTATAATTATCAAGTTTTACAACATAAATCAAAATAAAAGGTTTATTTCTAAATAAAATTAATATTCTTCTCCTTTCATCTTTGGAAACCATGCAAATTAAATGCTTTAATTTCGCAACCAAATTTAATTTCAACAAATTTCATAAATTTCCAAAAATTTCATAAATTTCTACCATAATGATAAATTTCCATAAATTTGAGAAATTATGGTAATTCACATCAAACACATATTTTTAATGTGGTCCCTGAAATTAATTTCATTTAGTCGCCGTATGAAATATCCCAACAACTAGATGAATGATTTTCTGTGTGAGAAAATGTTCTCATCTGATTTTTAAGAAAAATAGTATATTAGTAACATTTTTCCTTCGAGGTTTTCTTTAAATTGAAGAAAATTTTAATGTTCTGATTTGAAGCACTTAAAATTTGGAAGTTTTATAACTTCCTGTTTGAAATTCAACTATTTGTAATTAATTAGATGTACAATGTACACAATGAGATAATTAATTGAAGGGCAACACCGCGGAAGGGCGTAAGTGCTAAATTTCGGAAATGCGTTTTATTGGCCTAAAATAATGTTTTTCACCTATATCATATTTCTGTATAAGATTATGGTCCGGTTCGATTTAGGAGTGGGTCAAAATCCATGTTTGGTATTTGTGTTTATAAAGTAATTTAATATTTTTGCCTGTTCTTTCCACAATTCAATATAGCTAAGTGATAGCTCGAAAGAGCTTTTTTGTTTTTTAATTTCTTCAAAAAATAAAAAAGTTATGCAACTTATGTTTGATAGAGTTATGTAATAGCTCGAAAGTACTCTCTTGTTTTTTCTCTAAATGCAAAAATAAAACAGTTACGCAAATTTTTAGGTGTCAAAATTTGAATATTTAGGATGCGATGCTATTTTACAAGGGTTTTCTCGCACATGGTTATTTTTTTTGGAGCCCTCTTTTCGCGATTCAATAGAGATAACCAAAGGTACTTTCTTGTGTTTTTTTTTTATTTCAAAAATAAAATAGTTATGTTACTTTTTATGAGTGAAAATTGAAGTCTTTTGGTTAAATGTCGTCCCTTTGACAAAGGTTTTCTCGGAGATGATTGCTCCTTTCAAAATTTTCGTTACACGGTTTGATGAAGCTTAGCAGTACCTCGAACCATTTTCGCGTTTATTTGTTTAAAACTAATTCCGCGAAAGATAAACAGTTTTTTGCTTCTCCTGAAAAATTCAGGTTTTGGCACTTACGCCCTTCTGCGGTGTTGCCCTTCAATTAAAGATTCGACAAATTCAACACTAAGATTTGACTGTGAAAGGCTTCAACAATGAGAAATTGTACACTTGTTCAAAATTAACGCCGTGCAGCTTTTCAGGATGAATAGCGATAGCGAAAATCTTACAAAATTGATTGGCGGAGCTGGAAAAGGAAATCTGTCCGTCTAATAAGGAAAATGAAAATAAATAAATAAAATAAGAGATAAGAAATAAAGCTTGACGAAGCTTGACAAAGGTCTTTATATAGTTGAAGAATTATAAGTTCACAAAGTCGAAAATAGAATAATTTTGGATCAAAGTTTTATGTAAATTAGATTATTTTAAATAACATATTTTGCTAAAGTTTGCACATTTTTATAATTCTGTTTTAAAGGCTAACAATCTAACATTTTTAATTTGTTACGCTTCTGATTGAATATAAAAAAATTAAAAGACATAAGAAGTTATGGTTTCAAATTCATATTGTACTTGCAGGGTTGACTAACAACCATTAAAACTCAAACCTTTAAAATATGAAAATTTAAATTGGCAGATTTTTAAAATTTGTTTTCACAATTATTAAAGTCTTGCGATGTTAAGTTTGAAATTCTTATAATAAAAATTACATATCCTTAAATGACGAGCTTTTATCGATAAATTTTTACCTTTACAAGGACTAAAAAAGGGGTTTAGTCCGCTCTATTTATGCTTACGATGCTTTTCAGGTGCTCAAGTAGATTGTGAATTTATTGCGCGTTGAATATGGGTTGTCGAGTCAAATGCGGGTTATGCCTGTTTTTGGGCTGAATGCGGCTCACACCAATTTTGCACACTTTTAACAATTATCTTAGCTTTAACATTTTCTATATAAAATTGTTGGAAATTTTTTAATTCAAAATGCTTCTAATCCAAAATTATACAATTTCAAAGCTTTTAATGGGGTCTAACAGTATTTTGTGCCTGTCTATAGCTTCTATTATCATCATGATTGAAATTTTATTCAGGGCACAAAACTCAAATAGGTATTATATTAATTTTGGGATATTACAAACTTTAAGGTAGATGTCCCAGTAATCGGGACGGTCCCAGTAATCGTGAGTTTTGAGGTGTAAACGCCAGAATTAAGTATTTTCCACATAAAAATACAATCCTAAAATATTTTTAAGTAAGGTTGAACAATGCTTACTGTGGAAACCAAGTTAGTTTTTTCATACAAATAGTGCACATGGGTAAAAAAAATTAATTTGTATTGCCGGTGGCGATGAATCACGAAACGTGGAAAATAGCTTAACATTTTGGTTAGGAAAGGCGTCTCTTTACTTAAGCTTTTACTATGTCAAGAAATTAGTTTATCTGGACGAAAATAATTTTTTTGTAATAAAAAATAATTTTTGTTTCATAAAATAAAGTAAAATCTTAACTTAGTACCTTCTTGTTCAAGAAATATCGGTCACGATTATAGGGACATTTCAAAAGCATAGTTGCTCGAGTAATCGTGACCTGTCACGAAGACTAGGACGACTCTGTCAAAATTTTATTTCCATATTTCGTTACAAATAATAATTTAATTAATTTCAAAAAGGTATGAAATGAAAACGGAGAACTGACTTGTTACTGTGAGTAGTAATCGTAATATAAATTAGTGCTTAAAACTGAAAAAAGGTGATGTAAAATATTTGAATGAGTTTAGAGATTTCATTATCAGTTTTTGAGTTTATTATCATTTTTCGGTGAAGTTAATATTTATTAAGTAATTTTTCATTATATAACATTAATCTATACTGCATTATATAAAGAAAAATGTGTAATAGATATATAATTATTGATAGTTTTAATATTGTCACAACGTAAACAGAAAATAACCTTATTTTTTTAGTCACTGCATTTGATCAAATTTCGTGTGCTACATCTTGTTACTCAAAATGTTAATGATTTTTAATTATAATATTCAGTATTATAAAAGAGTTTCAGCATTGTCGTTATTACTTATCGTGATAAAAATTCTAATAAATATTTATCTCGAATTATTTTTGTGACCACTTTATTTCTTATGAATAAAATATTAATTTTATTCGATAATATTTTTAACTGAAATAAGAACTAAACATTTTAAAAGAAAATTTATTTTCATAATGATTAATTTTCATAGAGTCCATCACACTTATCAGAACTATCAGAAGATTCGATTTTGAGGTTGTTTCGACGGCTTTCATCACAGAGGTCTCAATCAATATAAAACTAACAATACATCTTTCATTTCAATAAAGTATAGTAAAAAAACAAAAATACACTTAAAATACACCTCCAAATTGCTAAAAACTGATTTCAAGAAAACTTACCCTTTTTCACGAAGACTGGGACAACGACTCACGATTACTAGTACATGACAGATTTGGAAATCACGATAACTGGGACATCGGTGCTTTTTTGCTTTTAATTATTTATAAATAAAAAGTAATATTAAATATAATGTAAGAACAATTTTTATAATATTCTAGGATGTTTGATGCTTCAATCAGTACCTATCATTTTTCAAATAATCCTACAAAAACAATTTTCTAAATATTTGAAGTCGATGAAATCTCTTATGGTCACGATTACTGGGACGTTTACCTTATAGACATAAAGTATTTTGGTTGCTCAACATGGTAAACCTAATCTGCTTATAAAATTTACTCCCTTTTCTTTGTTTCTATAATCCAGTTATTGAGAACTGAAATTAAAGGCTTCATATTTTAATGGTTTAAAATTATAATAGTTTCATTATTCTAACATTTCATACCTATGTATCTTATACAAGAAATTATTATTCCTAAAGACTTTGATTATACTATTGTTTGTTTATAACTATCTTCATAATGTGTGAACATTTCCAGATATCACACTGAAATGCGAGCAACTGCAAAGCATTGGGCAACTCTGCTAGATTTTGCCCATAAACATCCATGTATAATCACACATCACCACGATGGTCTTGATGGTAAAGAATACACTGCTGACTCTTGGGAGGAACTCAAGGTAATATTGAATTCACTGGGAGGGGGAATCAAAGATACGAAAGGATGGAAAAAATCTTTTGCTGATTGGAAATCAACAACCAAAGCAAAAGCCGCTAGGATTTATAGAGAATTGAAGAAGACTGGAGGTGGCGAAAAATTCTGCGAATTTCTCAGCACAGAGGAAGAGCGACTTTGTGGAATGCTTGGTCGTTCGGCTATATACGGAGATAATAATCCTGAAGTAGGATTAATCAAACCACAGGTTAGTAATACAAAAATTATGAAAGAATAATGAAATAAGCTTAGCTTAAACTCATGATAAGACCATACAAGTGAATTAGTAGGATTATTTTGTTAAAAAATATTTGCCCATTATGTTGCTATTAAAAATTTGAAAAAAAAAATTAAAATTAAAATTTGTCTTTCAAAAGTTTTTATAATCTTGATCAATAGGTCATTTTTATTGATCGTTATTTTCAAGAATTTTCGTATTTGCAAAGGGAAGCGGGTTATAGTACTATATTATAAACCAAACATACGATTTCTTCTCTTGTCAAAGTTGCTACAATTCGTAGGGAATTCTAAAAAGTCAAGCAAAGTTAGGGAATTTTATAATGGTCAGGATAAATCTGAAAGAGTCAGCTTGATGACTTGAAGTTGAAGTTTATAAAACTCTGTATGGGAACAATGGTAAGAAGGATTATAATAGGGAAAGTCAAAATAGCGGTGGTTTGTGTATATAGAAGAAGAGGGCAAGAGGAAGGTTGGAGAGTAATAAGGAGGTAGATGGAGGAAAAGAAGGAGGAATTGGTTTTGATAGGAGGTGACTTAAATGCCTGGACTGGCGAGCAAGGGGGAGGGACTTGGGATGGAGAAAAGGAGGCATATATAAGGAGCTCCAAACATAGGGAGATAGACCGGGAGGGGAGGAGGTTACTAGACATAATAGGAGAAACCGGATGGTTTATATGTAATGGCAACATGAAAGGAGATGAGAAAGGAGAGATTACATTTATAGGTAAGGGAGAAACAGTAATAGATTACATCCTGGCGGAAGAAAGAATGAGTAATATGATATGCAGTATGAATGTAGGGAATGAGATAGGGTCAGAACACTTACCAGTAATAGCTACACTGAAAGATGGCGTCCATGAGCGTGGCAGAGGGAGAAAGGAAAGAGGGGGGTGGGGAAGGAACACGAAAATGGGAGTCTGGGGGGTAGATAAATTAAAAGTGTTTGAACAGAACATGGAAAAGGAGAATGTTAGATATGAAAAGGAGGAGGGAGTAGACTCGTTAATTAAAAGGTTGAAAGGGTCGATTGAGAAGGTGAAGGATGAGATAGGTACAAAAGAAGGAAGAGAAGAGGGAAAGAGAGGATGGTGGGACGAGGAATGCAGGGAGAGTAAGGAGAGAATGAAAGAGTCTGTAAGAAAATGGAGGAAAGGAGAAATAGAAAAGGCGGAGTACAACAGGAGAAAAAGAGAACATGAGAAGATGCTGGAAGGGAAAAAGCAAAGAGGAACTGAGAAATACAAGGAAGAAGTAGAAAAAGCAATCAAAGAAGGTAGGGTCTGGGATGTGATAAACAGGGAAAGAGGAGGAAGGAAGGGCGTGAATGAAGAAATAGAAATGGATGAATGGACGGAATATTTTAAGGGTCTGTTAGGGGGAGAACAAAATAGGATCAAAGGGGAAAATAGAAAGACAGTCCAGGGAGAAACGGAGGAAGCGAACGAAATAACAAGAGAAGAAGTGAATGAGGCGATAGATAGACTGGAAAGAAACAAGGCCACAGGAGAGGATGGTATGGAGAACGAAGCGATAAAGTATGGAGGAGAAGAGATTAGGGAAGTGATGTGGAGGATATGCAACAAGGTCTGGAAAGGAGAAGGGTGGCCGGAGGAGTGGATGACAGGGCTGGTAGTACCGCTTGTTAAGAAAGGGGAGGGTAAGAAGGTAGAAGAGTACAGAGGGATCACTCTCATGCAAGGGGGCTATAAAATATACACAGAAATTCTAAGAAAAAGGTTAGAGAACCGGATAGAAGAGAAGCAAAGTATCCCACACAACCAGACGGGATTTAGAAAAGGGATGGGGACAATAGACAACATTTACGTACTCAACTACTTGGTTAACAGAAACTTAGGGAGAAAAAGAGGGAAATTAGTTGCTTTGTTTGTAGATTTCAAAGCAGCTTTTGACTCAGTGAACAGAAAAGTGCTATGGCAGGCAATGAAAAAGAGGGGAATAGAAGAAGGGCTGGTGGAGAGGATAAAGGAAATTTTCACTGAAACCAGGATTAGGGTGAAGATACGCGGGGAAAAAGGGGAGGTTTTCTGGACAGGAAGAGGTCTAAGGCAAGGGTGCCCGTTGAGTCCACTACTTTTTAATTTGCTGCTGGCAGACCTAGAGGAGAAGCTAAAGGAGAAAGGGAAAGGGGGGACGATCCTGGGTAATAGCAAACTATACTCCCTAGCATATGCGGACGACGCGACGTAGTTCTAATAGCAGACGATGAGAAGGGGATGAACCTAATGATAAGAATTTTCGAAGAGTACGTGGGAAGAAAAGAACTGACGGTGAGCGTAGGGAAGACCAAGGTGATGTGGTTCAGAAATAAAAAGACCAAAATAGGTTACGTTTGGAAGATGAACGGACAAACAGTGGAAATTGTGGAGGAGTTCTGTTACCTAGGTTTTTGGTTTGAGTCAGGAGGGGGAAACGATTTGCAGGTGAGGAAAAGAATCGAAAGTGCGAGTAAAGTAATGGGCCAAGTATGGGGTATAGGAAAGAGAAGGTTCAAGGACGATTGGAGAATGAGGGTTTGGTTGTTTGATGCGTTGGTTTGGGCGGTGTTGTGTTATGGAGTGGAGGTTTGGGGATGGAAGGAACATAGGAAAGTGGAAAGCATACATGAGAGATTTCTGAAATGGGTAATGGGGGTTAGTTGGAGTTGTCCAGGATACATTATAAGGGAAGAACTAGGAAGGGAAAAAATGGTAACTAGACAAATTAAGAGAGCCTGGAGGTTTGGAGAGAAGCTGAAAAGGGGAGAGGGGAGCAGAATAGCACAAGTATGCTTGGACGAAGTTCGGAACAAGGAGACGAGAGGCAATTTGGGAAATTCAAAATGGGAGGAAGAAAGGAAAAAAATGAGGAGTGTTTGTGATATACAGGAAGGGGTTCTGGATTGGCAGAACATTGAATTAGAGCTATTAGTAAGACAAGGAGAAGAGAGATGGAGAAAGATTATGGATTCGAAGTACAATAGATGGTATATGATGGTCAAAGGGGTGACGGAACCAGAATATTTGCAAAAGATGGAAAAGGAAGACAAATGGAATAGGGTGATACGGTTTAGAATGGGCAAATGTGTTAGAGAGGTGTACGGGAGAGGAAGATGGACAGTTGAGTGTGGATGAATGTGTGAGATGGATCTTGGATGGTAATGGGCAGGGAGTGATGTGGATGAAAAAACTGGAAGAAATAAGAGAAAGCAAGGGATCAGGGTAGAGACAAACGGGTAATCCTGTTTAAAGGAAAATAAAGAGTAAAAAATTTTTATTTTCAAATCGGTCTAAATGAATTTGATGGTAAGAGAAAACGGAAGCCCGGGAAGATCGCTCATTGTCTGTAGTTTAAGAAGAGTAGTACTAAGATTATTGTTATTATATAAGGCGATGCATTAGAAAATATGTAGCGGTTAAGCTAGACTAAGGATGAAATGTAAACATATGTACAGGGAGCGGAGGCCCTCAAACCCGTAAAAGGGAGAGTTCAAATATACATATAGAATAGAATATAAAACTCTATATGAGTTTAAGAAAAATTTTTGAATAGCCACTCTTTTGCATTAACATTGTTAATGTCGGAAGTGAAAGGGTTGTTTTTATACCTGAAAGAACAATTTATTCAGGAAGAATGAAAAACTGGTAATTTGTAGCAACCTTGCTTGTGTTGTCACTCCGATTAACATAAATGAAAAACACCTTACGAGGGCCCGTAGTCCTTGAAGAAGAACAGTACCTCGACATCTCTGGTATATTTATTCTTGATATAGTACTTCTAAAGTACAACACTTAAGCTTTAATCTGCGAACATTTTTTACGATGTTCCTAGTATGTCAGGTACTTTGAAACATAATTTATAAAATAAAAAAAAATAGAATGAGTCTTAATTTGCTTAATTATTTTTTATCTCTCTTAACTTAATTTCCTAATTCTTAATTTTGTTAATTTTCGAAAACCTACTGATTTGGTTATAAATATTTATCCAATAGTAGTTACTTGGATTTTACTGTTCTTACTTTTGCTGTAGAAAAAGGAAGCTGCAATTCTTATTCAGTCCTCATGATGAAAGTCTCCCTTTATTCTTCGAAAGATTCTTTTAATAAAAGTATATATCTAACTGAATTCCATTTCATGGTTTGAAGGGGTTACGTAGCCGTCCGTCCTACTTTTCTCCTCGGAACACCTTATCCCTTGAACCCTTCCTCTATCCTAGGGTCCAACCTACCCCTCAGAACACCACTTATTCCAAAAAATCCAAACAAGACCCCACCTATTCCTTGGGACCCAACCTAACTCTCGGGATATTCCTATCCCACGGGAATCGCCTACCTCTCGAGACGCCCTTGTCCCACGGGAACCCACTTATCTCTCGGCACCATCTCTATAACTTGGAATCGATCTTATGCCTTAGGACCCTTCTTATCTTACGGGATTCCATCTATCTCTTCAGACCCCCTTTATCCCATGGGACCTAACCTATTCTTCAGAACCTCAGCTATCCCAAGAACCCTCTTTATCCAGTGGGACCCAAGCTATTTCTCGGGACCCCATCTAACCCAAAGGTCCTTATAAATTTCTCGGGATCCTTACTAGCCCGCGAGACCAACCTTATCTTACGAGATCCTACATATCCCTCGGGGCCCAACCTTTCCAACGGAACCCAAATTATCCCACGGGAACGTAACCTAATCCACATGATCCCGACCCCCCTTATCCCAACTTTTTAACAACCAAGATTTGTAACTTTACAAAGGTATGAGTGCCAACCCAGTGGGCACAAAACCATGAACATCTTAAGAACGTCCTTGGGACGTCCCCAGGACGTCTAATGTCAGTCCAATGAACGTCTCTAAGACGTCCAATGTCCTAAAGATGTCCTAAAGACGTCTTAAAGACATAGGACATTCTCAGGACATCTTTCGTACTGACATTGGACGTCTTGAAGGCATCCCTAGGATGTCCTAAAGACATGTTCCAAAAGACGTCTTAGGGATGTCCCGAAGACGTCTCTGTGAGCATAAATGCTCAATTTTCGAACTTCAAAAGGGCAATAGTTAGCAAATGTCGCCTACGTTGACTAATTCTTGTGTTTTGAAATATGTAAAAAAGTATCAGTACACATAATAATTGCAGATCGTACATACAGCGTAAGCCACAAAGGCCATTCAAGTATGACGTAACGCAATTCTCGCATCGCTCCCCCCTCCCCTACACACTCCCCAGTAACACGATTTCCCGACTTTTGCTATAGTTCTTTACCTTTTCGTGACACAAGGTTAGACTCCCGCCCCCTTAAGTGCGCTACCTAACACTGGAACTGCGTCACAAGGATAAGAACTGTACAATATCAGGACAGCAAGCGGTTTCAAAACGAATTGATGGACGAATAACCACACATTAAAATATTCACTATTTATAACTATTAAAACGATAAACATCCATTTATTTCTATGGCATTTCAATATTATCCTTGTTCTCTATGAAATTTTTACTTTACTATAAAATAAGTATGACGAACAAAATAATTTCTTTTCCTTTTCTCTACTCGTCGTTACTAAAATATAAACATATATTTTATATTGAAATATATTTAAAAGGGGCCTAGAATTTAATTTCTTCATGATATCTGTCACAGAGCGTCGATAAGGCGTCTGATGATGCTGGAGCAGAGAAGGAAAGTGTATCTCAACCTAGTGGTAGTGGCATATCAAACACGAAGAGTCTAAAAGTGATTGGAGAAATACAAGAAATTGCAGCCTCATCAATGCATCAAGAGAGGGAAAAAACTTCTAAACGTCCCATCCCACCGAAAAATAATAGTTTCGAAAATTTAAAGAAAGCAAAGCTATGTGATTTGGTTAGTTTTTAATTGAAGGTTTATTTCATTGGAGATTGAAAACCATATTTTAAATCATTCGTTTATTTTTGCAGGATAATACAGAAAATTCAGTACCTCCAACAGAACAGGATACTCAAGTAAAAACCACACGGGTCCGAAGGATCAATCAGTGTTTGGATGATGCAAAGTCATTAATAAGTTCATCAAATTCTGTCCTGGAGGCCATATCTTTAAGTTTAATCGAAGTGTGCGATGAGTTTAAGGCACTGAATGAGAGGGTCGATCTTACAAATGAGAGCTTAGAGAGAGTCGCTGCAAACTCTAAAAGGATGGCGGATGCTGTGGTTGTCATAGCAAATCACCTAGTGGCGAATTATGGTGATGGTGACACAGCCGAGAAAATTGATAATGACAAAGTCGAGTATGGAGATGATGGCGAAAATGAAGGCTAGGTAGTTCTCCTGTTTTTTATTGTTTATTCTTCTATTTTTCGTACGATTGTTAACATTTATTTTTTTTTATACGACGTAAGTAGGCAAACATGGGTTTTATGTATCAGGAAACTGATAGCGAGAAATAGAGTATGGAGGTGATAGCGAAAATCAAGGCTAAGTAGCTAATCCAGTTTATGTTTTTCTAAGATTATGAAGATTTCCTTTAATGGTGAAGTAGCTGAGAATATTGATAAAGAGAAGATAGAGTTTGAAAGTATGACGAACATGAGGACTAAGTAGTTATCCTGTTTTCCATTGTTGTTTCCAACGACTGTGAATATTTCTTTCATTTTCAATACGATGTAAATAGTGAAGCATGGTTTATATTTATATATCAAGAAATTGATAACAAGAACGTAGAGTATGGAGATGATAAAGAAAAGAAAGGCTAAGTAGATGATCCTGCTTTTCATGTATTTTTTCCAAGATTGTGAATATTTCTTTATTCCGAATACTATATGTGATTAGACAAGCATGGATTACTACTATGGGTTAGCGACTGGCTACTCGATAGTTTTCAGTATTACATAGACTGTAGGAATATTATGAATACATTTATAGTAACGTTTTCTAATTCTTGTGAAAGAGATATATTCACACTGAGACTGATTAAGATATTTTCATCCTGGGTAAATAGACCGTATTATACTAAGATGTTTGCGAAAATAAATATTTGATATGTGTACTACTCGTATTATAAAACTTTACGTATAATTTTTGTTTTGAACGGGAGAGAAATACAAATAAATGTTTATTCTCACTGATCTATTTGACTGCTTTTTTGCGATACAAAATTTCATATTAACAGTAATTACCATTCTAACTAAAAGTCGGCCATGAGTATTCGCCCTAATAGCACGGAACGTTCCCGCAACGTTCCAGGAACGTTCCAGGGAGGTGCAAAATGTCCGCCGCTTGGGAACGTTCCAGGAACGTACCAAACATAAATCAACATTATTGTTATTATTATCAATAAAAACTGCGTAAAACGTAAGTGATAGGTCAAAATCGATGTCAATTTATGATACGGATATCATATTATAGTGTAGTATATACGGTACTCAAAAATCAAAAATGACATCCATTCTTACCTATCTCTTACGGTTTACGAGATAATTGTTGTTAAAAACAACAATAATGGAAGGTTATCTCAGGTCCCAGTGGAACGTTCCCAAGGGTGGACATTTTACACGTTCCTGGAACGTTCCAGTGGAACGTTCCGAAGGTGCCCGTGGAACGTTCCAGGAACGTTCCGTGCTATTAGGGCAATTGCAGGAACTTTCCAGTGTTTTTATTTTTAAATTACCAACAGACTTTCTAAAAATGTATCTTTCTAATTCAATAACCTATGGCATAGAAAAAATAAAACTGTTTTACATAACTTTTTTGTCAAGATGAGCCACAGGGTAAAATTTCATTTTATTTTGTCTAAATCGATTGCGGCCTATTTTTTAAAGTTGATACTTAAGTAGCATAATTGTACAGGTTTTTAAGGATCATTTATAACGTCAATTAATTGAATCAATTTTTTCATTTACAAATTCCAGTTTATATGTGCAAAAGCGTAGAAAAATGGCATAATGGATGAAACTTGCATTTTGAGAGTTAATAAAAGGTGGCCCTTTTTCAACACTTTCATAGCGTTATTCAAATCAAAGTGTTTATTTTTTAAATGAAAAGTTACCCCAGGAGATTCAATTTAGTTTGCGCTTTGAAAAATTCGAGCCTTTTTCAAATTTTCAAGCCGAAATATGAAAATTATCACATTCAAACTCAACATATTTTCGCGGGTAAATTTCTCTCAATTTTTTTAATAATCATTCTGTAAATGTCGCGTTAGTCCCAAACTTTTTTTTCCAAGATAACGATTTTGGAAATAGCTACAAATATCTTCATTTTGAGGTTTTGTTACACGAGATTACGGCTAGCAAAATTTCAAGCAGGCTTTCGTAATTTGACAGCCCTAAATTTAATTTTGGAAATATTAGGTTAATTTTCTTTTCTTTATACAAAGTGTTGCTAATTGTATACTTCATTATTTAAAAGCTTAATTAACAGATTCTATACATTATTTGCATTTAAAATTTCCTAATTACAATATGTGGGCGTTCGCATGAAAGAGGCCCTTATGGCCGGTATGGAGTTACGTTTAGAACTTCGAAAAACTGCTTTTCGAGAAAAAAGCATGTATATTTTGGCGACGCGTTATACTTTTTTTTCGAACATGAAATATACCCACTTCCTGTTTCTTTGTAGATATAAGTATAGTGCAAATAGATTCAATATAGATCCTAGTATCATCCTCCACTCAAACCAGAAAATAATAGTTTTGACCTTGACTTAGACCAGGGGTCTCCAAAAGTAGATCCTGTATCTACTAGCGATCCCAGGCCAGTAGGTCGGATCTACCAAGCTCTGACCCAGAACTGTCAAAATCCTTTACCTGATTCGAGCCGCTTGAAACCCCTTGAAAAAAAGGGTCCTCCATGTTCAAATTTCAGAACTGAGCCCTTCCAACAGGGACTTTTTCCCGAGAGGTCATAAATTTTCTCTCAGTTTTCCTTCGAAAAAAAAAATGGTAGATCTTCAAACAGGTGGAGCGATCCTGGGTCACGCTGCACTTGTCGATTGTGGAGACCCCTGACTTAGACAAACGCGAATATCTCCTAAACTAGAACCAGGATAAGGCCCGTTTCCACACGGACGCCCACGTATATTGTTGTGACAAGATACTTAAGAATCCTCTTTAATTTGTAATGATAGCAGTGGTAAGAAAGAATTATTCAGCGGTTATTTTTTAAATTTTGATCTTCGCTTTGAGGTGGGTTATTAAGGTATTATGAAATACAATCATTTTAATGGTTTCCTTTCAAAAATGTTTATATAATACTCCTTAAAGACATATTTGTAAGGTATGAGGAACGTATAATTTGAATGTAATAATTTTAAACAGAATAATGTATGTCGTTTGAAATTTATGTAAAAAATAATAATCACACACATTTTTTGCTAAAATTTTATCTTTCTGTTAATTAAGAATTAAAATTATTTTACGAGGAATACTAAATTTAGTCGAGGTTTCGAGTGTTAAAAACATTTACAATTAAACAAATATATTAATGAGCAAAGTCTAAACCTATAAGGGAGACATACTTCAACTTTACAAGTTACAAAACACTTACATATTTTTAACGTTTCTCTGCACTTTTTACAGAGAATTTAGGTAAACACAAAACACATAATCTAGCCTTTTATTCTCGAAATATGCACGTAAAGAAATTGTGATGGACATTTTCAATTGGAGTTTCGGTGACAAGGATAAATAAAAAACTTCGGAGAATTTCAAAAATGAAATGAGTTAGATTGCTGGTTTAAACTCGCGTTTTAAAAATATAAATTATCTTCAAATCTTGAAATACAGTTGCGATATGTTTATAAGTTTTGAATATATTGGGAACTTCAAATTGAAAAAGTTTCCAAATTATGTACTACATTTTTGCTTACAAAAGTGTGTGATTATAGTGGTTTCGATAGACAAACCTATACATTTGTGTTGTTTTCTGTCACTTGTTTGTCCGTCGAAACCACTAAAATTACATTTTTATTAGTAAAAACGTAGCACATAACTTGGGAACTTCTTTAATTTTTTGAAGTTCGCAATATATTCAAAAACTTATAATCGTCGCAACTGCCATTTTTAAAGATTTTTTATCTTTTTAGAACATGATTTTAAACCGCCACTCTGACTCCAAAAGTTGGAGGTGTAACCTGAATAAGGAATACAGAATGGGCCGAAACTTTGTGCTTTTGGATTATATCTATAGATATAATCCAAAAGCACAAA
>CAKNXH010055264.1:0-11881 GCA_932178445.1 Andricus quercusramuli | reverse complement strand
AACAATACAGAAGCATACGTTTCTGTGCTGATTGGCAAGGATAAATAGATCTGTACGAAATTATCTAAAGAATTTGAATTATTAAAAACAATTTTTCGGAAGTCTTGAATTATATGGAATTACAGATATGAATTTAGCAATGGACAAGATTTCTGCTTATCAGTTTTTTTATGAAATAAAATTTACAATGAGTTAATGAGAATCAGAAGGATTTAAAATTAAAGCAATAAGGAAATATAAGACCCAAATATCAACATAATGAATTTGAAGGGTTTATAGTTCATTTACTAAGGGATATTACTTAGTCTCTTTGAACTCTAATCCTAAACGATCACACTTCCTGAGTCACTTTTCAAAAGATTCCTTTTATGATCTTGTTACATTTGAAATTGTTTAATATTAAAGTTTCAAATTTAAAATATTTCAATTCGCCTTTTACTAAAAAAAAATTTTTAATTTAACTCCTCACTTAAAATTCTTAATTAAGTTTCAAGTTTAAAAATATATGAAATTATTTGTCCTGGCAACAAGTGAAAAGAGTACAAATAAAAGGGGCATATGAATGAGAAATATTGTTTGAAAAGCTCTTATTTATCTTTACTGTAAGATAACTCAATGATTACACAAACACCGAGATACAAATTGATATAAAAATGTAACATCAACTTATACTTTCTTCTGTCAAATTCGGAAACATTCTCTTCCTTATCGGATACGTTTTTTTTACTGCAATCGCGGGGATTTCAAATCTGCAGATTTATATTTTTTATTTAACGCACTTACGCGAAATATCTTTGAATTAATTGATCTCTGGCTTGTTGACCGTTCAGTCGTTGAGCAGCAGCAGGATTGTTTCTTACTACCAGTGCTGGTGCGGGTCGGTCTCCAACATCATCAATTTCGTCTCTTTCATCGTGTTGTACTTCATCCAATCTTCCTGCCAAGCACATGTTGTGAAGGACAGCACATGCAATGATAATACTTCCTACTTTTTGTGGACTGTACCGCAACTCTCTTTCTCCCATTATGCATCGAAATCTACTTTTAAAAACGCCATTTAATCTTTCGATGCAATTCCTTGCTGCCTTCTGTGCATCGTTGTAGTGTTCTTGAGGGCTTCCAGGTTCAGCACCCAGAACTGGCAACATCATCCAGGGTTCTTGAACGTATCCGGAATCCGCAATAACCCTAGTTAACTGATCCCCTGCAAGAGCACAAAGTAAGGATAAATAATATAAATATGACAGGAAAATTCCCGACATTAGAAAGAATTGTTTTAATAAATGAACAAAATATTTTATTTCTGTATTTTCCATATCAGAGAATAATTAATTGCCGACATTATAAAATATGCGACACTGTCAAATTTTCGACGGTAAAAAGTGCATAACTTTATTAAAACATAATATAAACAATTACAAAAATTGTTTCACTAACGAAAACGTTTTTTAAAAAGGGGTCTAAATAGTTTTTTGTTCAAAATGATATTAAATGCATGACCTCTACTGAGTTCTGTAATAAAAAGTATAATGCGTAAATCTGCGTAAATCTAGGGGAAAAAACTGAAAATAAGTTTAACCAATTGAAATAAAAAACATTTTATAAAATAAAAAAATTAGGTAAGTGAGAAAACCCTGCAGTATTCAAAAATGAAAATTTTTTTTGCTAAATCTTTATCATGAAAGAATTCAAAATAAGGTTAAAAAGTTATGTATTATTTAAATTTTTCTGTACAGTTCTAAAGCCAAAATTCTTAAGACAAAAAAGGATTCAGGAAAATTTAAATGATATGCAAATATAAGGACAAGCAACAAATTGTGTTTAATATTTCGGAACAGAATGTGCATCGTGGAAAGGGGATCTTTGAAGAAATATTAGTTACATCTCTTTTCCTCTGTGAGGAATATTTTTATCAATTTATATTGAAAATCAGCTTTTAAACTCGTCAGTAAAAACCATACCTCAAACGCATGCAATATTGCAAGAAAACATTGGCATTATTGCCGTTCAATGTTGCAGCATAATGTTGCTGCAATATATGAATGTCCTTTGCCAATCAATATTGCTTTGCAATATCACTGCAATGCTGCAACAATGTTACGAAATAATATTGAAATGTTGGAAGGGAAAAAGGCAGGAGATGATCTTAATTCCTGTCAAAGGTTTGGCGGCTTGATTTAAAAAATAGTATAATATTTCTGCACGATTGTCGTACAATACTGTATTGTCGTACTTATTATTGTTGCAATATTGCTTGGGAGTCGACATTCATGTATTGCGTATTCCGTGCTGTTGTAGTATGTAAGAGTTTATTAGCCTGATTTTAAAATATCCATATGATTTTAATATTCATGTATGATCACTTTATGAAAATAAATTAATAAACTGTTGGGAATTTTACTTTGCCGGGTGTATATTCTGTTTCAAAAACTTTTATGTTGGAAATTGTATTTTTAGGGATTTCACGGATCACGGCAGTTCAGTAGTTCAATTTCGGTAAAAAAGGGTATTTTCACCCGAGACAAAGGGTGTAAAAGGCGATTTTATTTATTATTAAAAAAGCAACAGTAGCGCCTTTCCTTAGCAACATTTCCGCATACTAGGTATATAGTCATTTTTGTGTTTCAAAATTGTCTTTTACCTAGCTTTGAACATTTTTTTAAACACCTCAGCACGTTCTACTGATAAAAATACATGAGGAAAGAATTCAACAAAATTAAAGATTGAAAAATAGATAAACAATAGAACTAAAAAATTCTCATATTTACAATTTTTTTAAATGTGTTTTTATCAATAGATAAATTTTAATTTCGGATTCTAATCCATTTTTTCTAGTTTATTCTTCTGAGTATAGCACTATTTGAAAGTTCTAAATCAATTATATTTTTTTGGTATATATTATGTTTTATTTCCAAAATGTTGTTTTTACAACCTATATTCTACACTAAGCCGGTTCGTTTTCAAAATTTTTTTCTTATTGAATTTTAATTTCCTTCAAAAGTTACCCACACATAGCAGCTTTTAACCTGCAAAACCATTTTTTCGATCAGGCAATATCTTCTGCTGATTTTTTGTCTGAAATTTCCTCAGCTTGAATGAAAGAAACGTGCGATTGTTTTACTTTCATACGAAAAATATTTGTCCGTGGTGAAAAAAAAAATATTGGTAAAATTCACAACTTTGGAACCCTTTAAAGACCAAGAAAAAAATTCCATGAAATCAAAATAATAGCATATTCCTTCGATTCAAACTAAAGAAATTTCAGGTTTCACACATTAATCTTTTTCCAAAAAAGTGTGCATTTAACTCAATCCAAATAACCTTTTTTCAAATTAAAAAAAATTCTAAATTGAACAAAATTTGTTTATTACTGCTCACTATCAACAACTGTTGATGCAACAAATTTGCCATATTTTTGAACACAATTTAAACAAAAAAAAAATCAATACCTTCTCATTATGATGAGAACGTAAAAAAAATAGAACTTATTCATTCCTTTGTGGCGCTTTGTATGAGCTATTGCACTGAGAACGGTTTTATTAATTAGGCTATAAGGGAGACTCGAATACACAAATTAAATTGTTTTTAAAGGATGAATAAAAAAATATTTAGTACACTATAGATAGTACATATATATATTATTACCATTATTGTATCGACGTTCTAATTCTTCTGAGTAGTTAAGGGCAACTATGGCTCCCCAGCCGTCATACCCCCACTCCTCGATGTTTGCTCAGACGTCTGGCGCCTACCCCCACTCCTCGGCTGTCTGGGTCTTATCTCGCTAGACGCTAGACGCATGTGTTTGTTTAAAGTCTAATCATAGAAGATAAGGAGGTGTGGAAGAATATATAAGTACATATAAGGATACATTTTTAAAGGGCTGTATGACGCAATATCCAAAAGTTGCAGTTATGGCTTCGCAGTTCTAACATTATGTTGAAATGAATAATGAAATAATATGATTTTACTTGATTAGCTTCCATTAAGAATTAAAAAAGCAAAAGAATATGACTGCATTTGAGAAATGAGATAAGAGTTAATCAAAGTTTAAATGCAATTTTCAAAATGAAAAAGATATGTATTAATTTAATACGCTTTGGGTCGTCAATAATTGGGACACATGCACAAACCTATGACGTATGAAATTGTCTGTATTGAAAATGCTTAAAATTTGCATGTAAATTTGAAATATTTAGATATCATTGTTCATAGTTTCAAGGGAAGAAAACGTTGAAATCTTGCACGCGAGAAAAAGCTTATCCAATTATAATATTTATATACATATACAAATATACAATTTTATAAATATTTAAAATAAATTAGGGTGGAGGGAGGCATATGAAGGTGGAAGTGAGTAAAGGGATGCATGTGAAAAAGGAGGTCGCTCTTGGACGGGTACAGACGTGGGCCTTGCCTCGCTAGACGCTCGTGTTTGTTTAAAGTATGGGAAAGAAAGATAAGGAATAGATAGATAATAGATGGAATTTCCAGGAAGTCTATACTTGTGCAGAGTTGATGAAGTTTCGGAAAGACTATATGACGCAATATTTCAAAGCTATACTTATGGCTTCTTAAATTCTAGACTACTGCTGAAAGGAATAATTAACTTCTATGATTCTACTTTAATGACTTTTAATTGAGAAATTAATTTCAAAATAAAATAATAAAACTTATTTTCTGAATAAAGAAGAATGATTAGCTTACATCAAAAAAATACATATACTTAAAACAAGCGATTATTATAATGATTATGATGACGATTATTATTATCATTATAATTGTTACAATAAACTATTATATGATGACTGTTACATGACATGGTAAGTATTAAAATTGTGAACTATAATATAGTCGTTTAATTGGTCCAAGTGCATATATTGCTAAACATATATTTTATTCATACATACAAAATTATGTACCTATCGACTGCTGGACCTGTGATTTATAACAAATTAAAAAACAAAACATTACAAAGGAAAATAAAAACAGACGAATTTCAGTGTCAAGTTTTGAGCATCTAGTCAAGATTTCGTGTACACTTGAACTTTGAATGGTTAAATCACTTTCTATTAGTCAGTATATTTTTATATCTTATGAGTGAGTAATATTTTATAATTGGATTTAAAATAATGTTATGAATTGATGTTCTATATCAAACGTAGGAGTTGATTGGGAAAAATTATTTAATAATTGAATTTTTGGAATTCTAAGCAACTCTACGTTTTAACTGTTAACATAAACACATTATGAAATCATTTTTCCAGGCCAGAATGTTACTTTTCTCAACAATATATACAATAGTCCTTTAACAATACTTTCTCTTTAGTACAAAGAAGCAATTTTTACGAATTTTTAACATAAATATGCGCCCTCATGCTCGATTTTCTCTACTTGGCCTTCTTTGCACCGATTAATTTGTAATAAATTTCTCAAATGTAAGTGAGGTCTGATGGTGAGACAAGACTAGACTCTAAACGTAACACTATTTTTTACCCAATATTGTATTCAATAAAACTTTTCAGTGGTCTGGAAGTCGCTGATGTATATGTTTTGGTATTCAGCATTCGTTGGTTTCTTTCACATGTAAAACCAAAAAGACCCTACCATCTCACATACTCTTTTCATAATTATAGGTAAGAATTTAATCTGTTCTCTAGTTAAAAGCAATTTATATTTTGTTTCTAATTAGCAATATCGCTAGAACTAGATAACATATTTGAGTAACCTTCGTTTATTTAAAGTTCAAAATTATACTAAATGAACAATCTTTAAAACGTATCGTACAAGTTCAAAAGTTTTCGAGGGGTATTTAGGAAACTTTTGTTTCGCTTAGTTTAATTTGATATCAAACAAGAATGAATTTTTTATAATCTCGTTTGTGATTTAAACAAATATATCATTAACAAAATAGAAGTTTCTAAACAGTTTTCAGCTTCAATAATAAGAAAGCTAGTGAAAGGTAATGAAAATTTCTGGCGATAGGTCATATCTCGTATAATAAGAAATATATGAAATTTCACATCATACACAATATAAATAATATAACATGTTGGTATAAAAAGCAAAACAATAAAAGAACGTGTTTACATGTATCAAAATTTTGGTACGAATAGCTTCGAACAGTTTCGTAGACGTCACAATCTCACTCAAAAATGTGACATAGCATGTATGGAGAAAGAAAGAATATCTTTGTCAATAATTTATAGTAATGAAATGCTTGGAGCAATATGTTTTTCTTGAATTGTACTGCGCGTATAATATTGTTGTATCTAGATCTAGTAACCTACATATAGTGGGTTCTATGTTAGTGTATTTTGATGTTACATTCTACCCCAACTGTAATCAATACTTCCAGTTTCCACCAAGGATCTCAAAATTGTTCATCGAATCATGGATTTTGAACACACTTCACCAAGATCTATATATACGTATTTACACTATATATCTCTTTGACTGATCATCTAACTTTGGCTTTTTAAAACATTAATTTCTCCAGTGTAATAGTGATAAACTGGAAATCTCGAGTCATATTTAACCTGAGATGGACTGAGAGTTTTTTAATTATTGTTTCAATATCTGAATCTAGGTCAAATTGTCATCTGAGTTAGATAGATTTTCAGAAATAAAACTACTGCGATGAAGTAGAAGGCTGAAAATTGTTTCACCTAGAAATTAAACTGCAATTTATCAGTACATAAGCCTGATCACGTTTAGCGAATTGGTTAAACCTTAGGATAGAAAGTACAAGAATTTTCTACTGTGTAAAGTTCTTTATCATTTCGTTCTGTTTCTATAAACAAGGCTCAAGACTTATAAAAATTTTCGTAACAAGAACAAGAAAAAAATGATTTCTCTAATTTTTGTATGAAAAATAAAATATAGAAGTAAAATAATAATAATATGATTCAAGTTCATAAAAGCGAAACTTTTTCAGGCATCTTAATTGCAGCGAGCTTTTCTTTACATTTTTTCTTATTCTTATTAATACAGACAAACTCTCAGTTTTACCATTTTTCTGGTATCAAAACAAAGGGAGAATTTCTTCTGAAGTGTCTTATTTTCCAAGGAAAAATTAAATATCTACCTATTTTGTTTTCAAAAGAGAACCAGAGTTTTGCCTTTTCATCTCGTTTTTCGAAACCCGTTAATTGTTTTTCCGAAATTCGCTCAATTTTTAAAACAAAAATGAAATTATTTGCATTCATTATTATTTTTCGGAGAAAAATTTCGTTCAGTTTTTCATTTTGTTTTTAGAAACAAATGTAACGAAAAGCAAGTAAAAGGCAGATGTCCAATATAGATAATCTGCGTGTCCAGAGAATCCAAAGGGGCATCTAATAAATTATGCAATGAAATGTGTCATAATCACTGAATATCTGTGACTACTCTGTCATATATGGACACCATGTAGGAAAGATATATTCGTGTGCTTTTTCTATTTAAGTTTCATTCAAAATGAAATGTATTTGATATATTTTACACTGATTCTCCATCCCACTTTCAACTGATATTTAGGAAGAACAGGGCCATGAAAAATGTTTTCAGAAGACATTATTCTCGTGTGTTTGCGGAAAAAAGTTGTTCTATCTATATTGTAAAATATAAACCCAGATTTGATAGAAGATGTACAGTGTCACACAAAGAATCGATGAGACTAATTAAAGCAAAAAGATTGAGGCTAATGTTGTCAAAATGCATTAGAGAATTTCCTTTCTGACATTTAGACGGATGGCAGATTGGCAAGTATGTATCATCTGTACTTTACGTATAGGTAATACCTAAACATTTTATAGAGTTGTTAATACTGGCAATCATTATGCTGATACAAAAGCAACGTTTAGCAAGATAACGAAAAATTGCGTAAAAGATAAACCATGTGAATGATTATATGAACATTAAGAAAGATATTTAGAAACTTAATCTTTGACAAATTTATCTTGTCTATCTTGTGAAAAAGGAAAGAATCAGTGTGACCACTGATGGTTGGGAACATGTTTTTCGTGAAGTCTTTCTGTATAATTCGTTACACAAGATGACTTTGTAAGAGCTTATGTTTCTAAATATCGGTCTTAGAAGTAGTTAAAAAGCTCCATTTATTGGATTTGAAGGGTGACAATGTGTTTTTTGCACTCGAGGATACATAGGAACACAAGTAGCATGGCCTTATACATTTTTTATTTTAAATGTTTAAATAAAAACGGTTTATATTTGAAGACTCAATTCCGCGAAAGATTTTATCATACTTAGATAAATCTAAGTTTCCAGGTTAGTTTTAGAAAGAACGTCCATTGGAGTTTAAAGATTCCTGTCTACGGTCAGATTGCCTATCTCAGTTTGGCTAGTATGTCTTCTTGAATAAAAGTCAAATAAAAATTATAATATTTCCAGTGCAGTAGTGATAAACTCGTAATCTCAAGCCATTTTTGCGCTTAGACCAATGGTTATCCAAGCATCAAAATAAAAGTTTTTCCGTCGAAATCTATGAAATTTTTAAGAAAAAGAAAAAAGTTTCTCCGAATACGTTTAGTTTTTAAGAGTCAAGTTCAAATATCTTTCAGAAACAAATTAAAAGTTTTTCAATTATTATTTAGACATCTGACATGAAGGAAATTTTTTACAAATTCGATTCATTATTAGAAGGAAAACTGCTACAATCAAAATAGAAGGCTGTAAATTGTTCCACCTAAAAATCAGTCTGCAATATATCAATGCATAGGCCTGACCACCTCTAGAGAGGCATCTATTGGTTCAGCTTCAGGATGGAAAGTACAAGAATTTTGTACTATGTAAATTTCTTCACTATTTTGTTTCTTTTTATAATTAAGGCTCATAACAATTTTCGCATCAAAAAGAAACAGAAACCTTTTTCGAATAGTTTTATTTAAAAAAAAAGAAAAGAAATACAAGATAATAATAGTAATATCCTTCCAGTTCAGGAACGAACGGAACTTGTTCAGTCATCTGAATTGCAGTGGTCTTTTCTTCGAATTCTTCTTAATTTTCTCAAATACAGCCAAAAACTCCAGTTTTACAAATTTTTGTTATCAAAAATTTCCTTCCTACTATGTCTCATCTTCAGAGGAAAAATTAAATGTCTTTCTATTTCAATTCCAAAGGGAGAACGACAGTTTTGCATTTTTATCTCGTTTCTCGATACATATTGAATATTACTTCAAAATTTGCTCAATTCTTAGAATAGAAATGCAACTATCTGCATTTATTATTATTTTCCTTGAAGAAAAATTTTGTTCCATTTTCATTTCGTTTTAGAAACAAACATTACGAAAATCAAGTAGAGTGAAGGTCTTCAATCTTAGATGATCCGCGTGGTCAAAGAATCGAAAGAGGTATCTAACAAATCATTCAGTGAAATTTGTCATAATCACTGAATATGTACGACTTCTCTGTAGTATATTGACTTCTCGTAGAGAAGTTATATTCGCGTGCTTTTTCTATCTAAGTTTTGTGTTAATGAAATATGTTTTGACATTTCAGAAGAACTGGACCCTCTAAAATATTGTCACGCTTATACTCAGGATACTTATACTTACATACTTATACTTATGCTCTTATATTCGGAAAACATAGTTTTGTGCTACTTGCGGCAGAAATGCTTTCTACCTAGATTGAGAATAATAAACCCGTATTTGGTAGACGATGTACTATGCATCAGAAAAAGTTGATAAGACCAATTTAAAAGTAATATTAAGGTAAATATTGTCAAAATGCATAAGCGAATTTTCTATTCTGACATTCTGAATACTGACAGGTCAGCACGTGTGTATCGCCTGTCCTTCAACGTAGATAATACCTAAAATTTGTATAGAGTTGTTAACACTGGCATTCATTATGTTTATACAAAAGCAACATTCGGCAGGATAACGAAAATGTTTGTTAAAGATAAACCAAGTAAATGATTATATCAACAGCTGCAACTATTTGAAAACTTTGTAAAGTTAACTGTGAACCGATCTTCTCAGCACAAGAACGAAGTCTACTGCATTCTATGTCTCAGTTTAACAATTTTAAGAAAGATATTTAAAAACTTGACCTCTGACAAAGTTATATTGTGTGATGAATTTGCGAAAAAATGGTTTAACCAAGGAAAGTATGCTTCCAGTCATCGCTATGTTGCTCTCGTTAGAGGCAAATATATTGTACATATAACAAAGAAAGGAAAGTGAGAAAAAGGAAAGAATCAGTGAGAACACTGATGGTTGGAATTATATTTTTCGTTAAATCTTTCTGTATAATTCGTTACAGAAGATGACTTTTTAAGAGAATATGTTCATGAATATCGGTCTTAAAAGTACTCAAAAAGTTCCATTTATTGAATTCAAACGTTGCCAATGTATGTGTTTGCAGTCGAGGATACACAGTGACTCAAATAGCATGGTCTTATGAATGTTCAATTTTTGTAAATGTTTATATATAAAAATGTTGTCTCTCAGGTTTTAATCACGTAAAGGATTCATTCTCATCAGATGTTTCTAACCTTCTAGTTTAGTTTTAGAAAGAACATCGTTATGAGCTCAAATCGTTCTGAAACCCTGTGAGCACCTTTCTTCATATATACAATTTTCATTTTTGCTTCAAAAACTAACTTAAAACCTTGCTTACTTTCCGCAAAGGCATGGAAAATATTATATTGGACTGTATAAGTGTGGAACAAAATGCCCAATTCAATCCAGTTCTTGTATCTTGTAAAACTTCTCCCAGAAGAATTTTCCTAATTTTGCCTATAAATACTCCAAATTCCTTCATTTCTACATACCTATTATTAGAAACCTTTTTTCAAAATTCCCCCAAAAAATTCTTAGAATGTCAACAAATAAATCATATGGATGTGAATGACGGCTTGAATCCCTCACGAAAATATTCACTAAATATATAATTGCCTGTGTGAAAACACATTTTGTGGCAGAAAAATTAACTTTTACGACTTTTGATACAATCTCTGGAAAACATGAACTTTAAAATTTGTATTAGGTTGAATTCATGTAGCTAAAGTTACAAAAACTTCAACCTAAACTAAGAGAAATTTGCATTTTGGAGATAGCAGCTGCTATAAATTGGTATTGTAGGATGTTAGGGAATCATTTTGTCGATGTATATTTGGCCGGGACGAGATAGGGGTCTTCGCATTTTGCGCTAATGTACAAGGTACTTATATTTACGTATATACACTATTGTATTTCAATCAGGTATTGCAGTGTATACAATAATACTTACTGCCTGGACTTTTTTCTAATATTTCAAAATTTGCCCATCTAAAATAGCTGAAATATCAGATACTCAATTGGATACTTTTTTAAAGAAGTTGAGGATATGAAAATACTGCGCTTAATTTAAAATGATGTGTGAACGTAGAGCAGGATTGGAAAACAGAAATAAAATTACAAACAAGTTTCCTTTTTGAACAGAAGCTTTTACACAAGTTTCCTTTAGTTTCAAAAACAACAACGCAATTTACGTTGCATTTTTGCTATATATTTTCCAACAAAAATCGTATGGGAATGGATTATTATCGTCCACTTTTGTGGAACTCTTCTGAAATTTCGTTTAGTCCCATAAGAAAACTCAATTAGTATTTTTCGGATGTTAGTACCGGGTAATTTGTTAAGAGAAATGTTGACTAGCAATTCGCTATGAAACATTTCATGTATAAACTGAGTTCATCGTAGAAACAAATAAGTAGCGAACTTCTGAAGTTCAATCACACGTGAATAAGAGAATTGAACATAGTCTAACTGACATCTGTAACTAAATTTTCGTTCGTCATTTTGACGAAATTTCTTGAACCTCAGTTCACCCAAAGTCGAATTTTATCTCATTCTTCACATATTAAGAATAAACTTTTTTCATTCCGTTCTCGATA
>CAKNXH010055263.1:2676-44607 GCA_932178445.1 Andricus quercusramuli | reverse complement strand
AAAAAAAAAAAAAAAAAAAAATGGAAGAAAGAGCTATTTGTTATAAACTTTTTGTGAATTAAAGTATTAAAACCTCTTAACGCATGTTCAAAGAATAATTTCCACCCAGTAAGTTTTAATTTTGACTCCCCACCCTTTTCGAGCCATTGTTATTGTGCTTGGAAAGTGACCCAAAAACTGCAAAATAGCAGTTTCCTATTAAATTCATACTAAAAACGGTATTCTTTGGATTTTATTAACAAGTATTATTTTTAATTGTCAAGGGACCAGTTTCCAAGTATTTTGTGAATAATTTATAATTACTCAAACAATTATTATTTATTTAAGAATTATATTTTTCTTAAAATCGTGAGAAATTATTGTTTTCGGGATATAAGTGATAGATTTTAATTTTACAGAAATAGAATATACCTACATTGGATAGTTTATAAGAGAATGTAATACACTACTATGCAAAAGTTTCTAGACCTATATTTTTCAATACTTTATAAAAGCACTCTAGTTTTAAAAATATTCAACTCTAAATTTACTTCCAATTACTACACTAAATCTGATAAAATTATACGCCTAATGGTCTTCAATTGAAAGCAATATATTAATTTTATTAGATTATTTATTTTATTATTATTTTCTTAATTATTTAAGAAACTTGATAAGATCTTTCTAGAATTTTCGTTTGACGTTTTTTCAAACAACTTCTCATAAAATTAAAACATACTGGCTTTCATTTATGCCCATAAAACGAGTACTTTTATCACCTTTTATGCAATAATTGAGAGAAAATCTACAATTTATTATTATTAAAACTAGAGTGGTTGTTCAACCTATTGGAAAATAGATGTCCAGAAACTTTTGCACGACATTACATAGAGAAATGAATTTTTATACTCCTACATGCGCGTGAGTTATTATTTGCTTTGTGTAAGGTTTCGATTTCAGTTAACGTTTACCGAAGATGTTTACACATAAATCTGTCTTGGGTCGTAGTTTAGGACGCACGTGATGTTTTTTTACAATACATATTTCTATCTTATATATTTATACCTCGTACTTGTTTCTATGTTCACTTTTATTGAACATTAATTCAAAGTTCGTATTCGTGAATTGCATAATATTATTGGCATAATATTAATATGACTAATTATTTCACTTACGCACGTACCACAAGAGTTTTATTCCTTTCGCTCTTTTTAATTATTATTGTTTATATTATAATTTAAATTCATTTTGTAATTATAATATACATCAGTCATATATTTACAATTTCACACCACTTTTTGTATCCACAGAAAAATTATTTTGTTCAAATTGGTAGATCTTAATGGTTCCATTAAGTGTTTGACAATTCTAACGTATACCGATTTTTAGGATATCACAATTATTATATTGTTCACTTGTAAAAACTTCAAAGTTTCATTATAACTTTCAAGAGAAAAAAAATCAATATTCTACACCACGTGTTTGCAAAATGTGTATTCCACCAATTTAATATACCACCGACTTTTCTTTTTTTGTACTGTTTGATTATTTTTATTTATTTAATTACTTTTTATTAAGTTTTGTTTAGTTTCCTAGTTTTAGTCAATCCGTTCATTGATAATAAACTAAATTTTACATGATTTTATTAATATTTTTGAGTTCTCTTCCATATTAAATTTGAATCTCCCGCATATTCCGATCCGTCCCGAATGATCCCGAACCAAAACAACCCTGATAAATGGCGGCTCCGAGGCCTTCAAGTAGGCACACACGTTTTCCATTGAATCCTGCATCCAGTGTATTATATATATCAGTGATATATTCACAATGTACAGTCACATTGGATGCTTGTATTCACACGTTGTGACGCTCAGGTGAAGTGGTATATGTATAAGTCTGAATGGAGTCGCGATCACCTGCAATGAACAAATGAGCGCGGATTTAAATTTGGCTCTTCACTGGCATTTTTGCAAAATATTCAATGGTTTAAGTGATAACTTAAGCGTGAATCTATGTGAATAACAATATAGTAAATATAACCGCGAAATATATATTTTTTTAACTTGGCTATACTGTTTTCCAAAAACTCGTTAGGAGTCATCGAAAGTTTCATTGACTGGCTTCGAAGCATTAGTGTATCAGTGTTTCAAGAACTCTATTCCTCTGTTCTTCACATTTTCATTGAAATTATTTTGCACTTTCGACAACTCTTTCTACTTTTTGAACATGTATCAATCAAGGTTTGTAAGACGATTCTTCCAATTTATGACATACGTTTAACCCTATCCTAGAGTGGTTGACTCAGTCATTCAAAGTTTCAATAACTAATTTTTTCCGTGTAGATATACGTCGTTTCTCCGTGGGTCGGACACACCGATAGTATGTGTTCTAGGTACTCAGCGCGATCATGAAACGCTCTGCACCTATCACTGGGAACTTCTTGACATAAAGTGCGATCACGGTATGCTAAGGTGGAAATAACACCGTCCTGGCATGTGAAAATGAAACCCTATTATATATATATATATATATATATATATATATATATATATAAAATTTTCTCATAAGGACAACCGCAGGATTTTGCCGGGAGCGGGTGCTAATCTGAAAAATTGCACCCGCTCCCAGCGAAATCGCGGTAAAATTTCAGCCGTAACCACTTCTCACGACCGTGAGATGGGTGGTTACAGTCTGCGCGAATTCAATACGATGATCCGGCGAAAGTCTCGTGCACCCTCAGGACACGGAGCGACCCAAGGACGGCCGCCTTCTGCATTCTCCCTGCAAGTGTCTCAGCATTTTGTTGACATGCTGGGATGCTTTACAGGCTATTGACAAGTGAAACCTTGGCACCTCCAAGAGCGCCGTTGATCAGGACGATTAGCTTACAGAATATTCTGGGTATAACCGTCGCAACTCCCTTATAAGGTCTCTTTATACCTCTCTTTCTTTTCTTTCTCCTTCGCTGTGACGTTTTTGTCAGCTGGTGCCGAAAATTCGATAACGAACATGGTTCTTTTCTCGAATTCAACGAGAACTATGTCAGGCCTCGAGTGCGCAACAGAAACAATTGTCGAGAATATGAAGTTCCAGTATATGTGGCACTTCTCATTTTCGACAATTGACTCTATTTTTCTAGGAGCGTTCAGCGGAGAGGTGTTTGGGCTAATGCCGTAAGAGTGACAGATATGGTAATAAAGCACTCTTAGTCCCGCATCGTGCCTTTGGATTTAGGTTGTTCCCGCATGAGTTGGACAGCTAGATAGTATTTGCCCTAGATGCTCAGGGTGTTCATGACACGCTCTGCAGCTAGCATTGGGAATTTATTGGCTCAAAATGTGGCGACGGTATGCTAGAGTGGAAATGACACCATCTTGACATGCCAAAATCAAGCCCTCCGTACCCGACTTCAATCCGGGTGATCTAAGGAAAGCAAACGTCAGCTCATGCGACATCGACTGATCTTCCACATTTCTGTGGAAGATGCCGTGCATCCTCTTGTCGGGGAGCTTTTCGCGAAAGTTTTTCTCCTGCGCTTTCTTAATCCGGGCCTTCAGAAGTGAGTATTGAAGATAGATAAGATTTGATGCATTTTGCTCACCCCTGATATTCAAGTCAAAGCCGAGTGTTCCTGCAGCCTCCTCCGCTGCTTTGTACAGAAACGCCCCTTTGCCCACTTCTTCGTGTTTCCTGGCCATTTTAAGAAGAGGGTCTTGTCTATTTGCGACTATATGTACTGTACCCAGAATAATCCTTTTGTGAAGACATTCAAGATTCAATATTCCACGACCACCTTGACGGCGTGAGATGCAAAGTCGTGGAACAGAAGACTTAAGGTGCATGGTTTTGTTCACGTGCATAACCTTTCGGGGCCCGATATCGAGGGATCTGAGCTCGTCTTTCGTCCATGGAACTACTCCGAATGAACAGAGTACTACTGGGACAAGCATGTTCGTCGCAGATACTTTGTTCCTCGCCAACAGTTCGGAAGACCATATCTGTCGGACGAGACATTTGTATTTGCATCGGAGAGTATCCTTTATAGATGTTACGTCCTGAATGCGGCTCTGTGGCACGCCCAGGTATGTATAGGTCTCTCCAGCGCAAAGGTGTCGTATAGCGCTTCTGTCAACGAGCTCAGGATCTTCGGGGATGCCGTTAAGTTTTCCTTTCTTGAAATTAACCTTGGCGCATTTCTCTAACCCGAACTCCATTCCAATCTCTTCAGTGTACTCTTTGACAATTTTTAGAGCCAGATGTAGTTTCTCTTTATTTCTAGCATAGATCTTAAGATCGTCAATGAAAAATACACGAGTGACCTTATGTTTTCGGTTCGCAGGTTTGCCGCAGAGGTACCCTTCGGAATGGCGAAGTGCGAGAGATAGTTGCAATAATGTGAGGCAAAAGAGGAGGCTCATGGTGCCGCCCTGAAACACGCCTTTCTAAAATGTGATACTGTTACTAATCACACGATGTTTTCCAGATGTAAATCTGGTTTTCCAAAGCTTATCTTATCTTATCTTTCTATGCACCTCACGATGTGTGGATGAACCTTTAAGTTTTCTAACAGACAGATGATAAGTCTATGGGATGTTGAATCAAAAGCTTTTCGGTAATCAATCCAGGCCATCGATAGAGATCGTGGATAGGATGCTGCGTATTTACAGACACATCTATCGATGAGCAGGTTCTCCCGACATCCTGCTACGCCTTTTTTCGAGCCGCGTTGTTCATACATCTCTCACCGCACAGGTCCAATTGTACGAACAATCCTATCATTTAGCATAGCTCTGAAGATCTTAAACAGTGTGTTCAGACAAGTTATTGGCCTGTAATTCTTAGGGTCAGCTAAGTTGCCCGTCTTCGGCAGGAGCACTGTGCGCCCTTCCACCAACCACTACGGAATAGGCTCTTCCGACTTTAGATATGATGTGAAAATTCGGGCCAGATGCTGGTGAGTTGATGGAAACTTCTTCCACCGGAAGGTCTTGATACCATCTGGTCCCGGAGCGGAATAGTTCTTTATGCCTCTTTATACGTTTTTCACCTCGGTAGTGATGGGTGGGCATTCCTCCTCAGGTGTTACGAGGGCATTGCACAGCTCCTTGAAGATATTTATGTTCTTTGAGTCTTCTTGAAGTGGATGTTGGACTTCGGAGACTTCTCTCCAGAATGTTTCGACCTCCTCTGGTTTGGGCGGATGGTCGACAGTAATTGGAGGGTCTTGGAAGAGTTTAGATGGGTCAGATCAAAACTGTTGATTTTCTCTGACCCACCTTTCTCTCCGCTCTGGACTTCTCCTAGCGTTACATAGTACTCGTATTCTGTCAACAACATGCTGCCTGATGGTCAGTAGCTTTGACTTGTTGATTGTGTGATGAGGGATCCGCAGTTCACGCACGAACTGTCGAACATTGGCAGTGAAAGTCCTGCCAGATGTTATGTAGTCAGGCACACACTGAATGCGGGACGCGTACTGTCTTGCCCAGCTTATCTTTGTGCTGACTTGATGCATTCGTCTTTTGGTCTTATGATCAACCGTTGGTTTTGTCTTACGTTTTGCATCTGCCAAAGTTCTCGCTGCATTGTACACACCACCATTGATAGTTCAGAGGTCGGATTCTTCGGAAAAATCTCCACGAAGCTCATCATCCAGTTCAGTCAGATCTTTGGGCTTGGGAGAAACCTAAATGTTGATGTTTCTCCGGGTCCTGAAGTATCGTTCTTCCTCTATTGGATGCCTGTTCGCGGTGGATCTCAGTGTCGCCTCTCTTTCTCTATACCCGGCTTGTTCTGGCTGCGGTTAAGTAGGCGCTCCGCTTATATAACCCCTTTTCCGTAGTTCCTCGGCACGGTTTCTCAGCATGTTTCTCGCGAAAAATGCGAGGGTTCTGGGTGCTTCTCGCACCACAGAGTACGCAGTTGCGCCATGTAACCTTTTTGTTCAGGGGCCATACTGCTATCGCAGCACTCCAGCAGGTTGTCCCTGAGTCGATCCTTCCACTTGAAAGTAACGAGATTGTGCCGGTCAATCGCATTGACTCCGTCTTGATTGGCTTTCCCAATTCTAGGGTAGTCGGCATTGTTGTCCGGCCCATTGTCGGGAGCCCTGCGCGTTCGCTTGTTTTGAACCGCACTTACTACAACTATGTATGGTATTGTCATTTTTGTTCCCACGAGCAGCTAGGGAAAGGATTCGTCTATCCTTGTGGAGCCCCGCGTGCAAGGATAAGGCTGGTACTCGGCATCTCAGGTCACCGTTTGAGACACCTCACCCAGGTGCCATTCAGCTTTCGGCACGGTTGTTACGCCTTCGCTTATGGGTTATTCCTTGGGGATCCTCCCTGGGCTTATTAATTATTGTTACCATGTTCAGCAGAAACCCTTGGTACAGGGACCCTCTATCCGCAACCCGAGGACGCGTTCGGTGGCTTTGTCGTAGGCCCTTCGGTTCGATTCCTTCGGTTTCGATAGATATATCTACTAAAATAAAATCGATGTGAACGAGAGAAGTTAGCTAACCTTAGGTCTTTTACTGCACTCTTATTGGTTGACTCCAAGAATTGAACAAAGCAATGTAAAAGTCCGCGAAATTTGAAAATATAAAATGAGAAGGAAACTATCATTAAATAAAATGAAATGACTGAAACAATTACTATCTTGACATAGTAGAATTTTATACGAAAGTTAATTTACGTTAGTCAGATTAATTTGATTTAATTACACAAAAAAGAAAATACAATATTCTAATTATGATTCACAAGAAGAGAGAGAGAGAGAGAGAGAGAGAGAGAAGGTGCGCGCACGTGTGTGTGCTGTGTCCGCAGTGATGCCAATATTGGAGGCCGCGCGCAGGTTGCCTGCAGTTGGCGCGCAATTCAAAATAGGTATTCAAAATCGCTTTATCAGAAGATTATATCAGACGATTTGGGCATTCAACTGCCACAATGAGAGCTTATTCTCAAAGAAAAGAGTTGTTAGAGAAAAAGGATTGGGATCTATCGATATTTCCCGGAATGGTGCAAATAACAACAGAATTCGAAGAAGAGCACGAGCAACTTTTGCAAGAAATATCGATTGGACACAACCAATACGTTAAACTGAATGTCAAACAGAAGGAAATTGTCGATTTGATTCTCCGAGTTGCAGAAGGATGTCATATTTTCGGTAAATGTTTTTACATTGACGGACCAGGAGGATCAGGAAAAACTTTTGTTTATAACTCTGTTCTACTTATTGAAAGGTCAAGGTAAAAATATTTGCACGATGGCCTGCACCGGAATTGCTGAACATTACTTTTTCATGGAAGAACAGTGCACAAAACACTTGGCTTGTCAGTGCCTCTATTTGTGGACTCGTCTTCCAACATTTCAGCTCAGTCAAAAGAACGGGGAGCACAGTCTTATCTTTTTTCTAAGTTTCTCGTTTTTTCTTAAAATTCCCCTTTTCCCCCCTATTCTCAAAAAACTTCCCCTTTTCTCTGTAAATATACGACATTTGAAATTGTAACCATTATTGAATAATAATTAAAGCCATTATAGCACTTGAAAAAATTACTTATGGATACATAAGGTATACGTTATTATCCAATATAAAATTGGAACAGTTACAAAATATATAGTACTTTTTAAATAAGCATTACAAGATTAACACATTTTAGTTGAAATGTACGAAGCTAAATACCTAATTGAAAAATGGAATATTCCAAATTCATCAACTGCAATTTTAAATGCTCTAACTTGACTAATTTTTAATTTTTTTTAAATCTTTGCTTGCAAATTTAACTATTGTTGAAACTTTTTTTTTCGTTGAAAAATAATTTTTTTTAAACTCACAATTGAACTATTTCATTTGTGTTTGAAAATTGATAGTTTTTAGTCGGAAATTCAACTATTTGGTTTCAAGTTCATGAATTTCGTTCAAAACTGATATTTTTGGCAGAAAATTGGTTAAAAATTTCACTATTTGGGTGATAATATATTTATTTTCTTGAAAAGCTGTCTTTTTGGTTGAAAATCAAACTACTTTGTTAAAAATTCATTTTTTTTTTAAACTGAAAATTGCAATTTTTGATTAAAAATTATTTTTTGAATTGAAAGCTTATATATTTGAATTCAATTGTATTGTAGAAAGTTCTTTTTTGGGTTCAAAAGTTCAATAATTTTGTAGAAAATTGGTTTTTTTCTATTGAAAATTAGTTTCTTGAAATGAAAATGTAGCAATTCAATTTGCGGTTCAAAGTTGATCTTCTTTATTTAGAAAATTCATTTATTTGTTTAAAAATTTATGTAATTTGTTAAAAACTCGACCTTTTTTGTAGAACATTAATCTTCCTGCTTTAAAATTCGACATTTGAAATGCAATTTTTTTTCTTTATTAACTAAGAAATCTTTTTTGTTTGAAAACTCAACTCTTGTTGAAAATTCGTGTTTTCCGATTAAAGATTTAACTGTTTGGTAGAGAATTCGACTAATTGGTCGAATTTTGAACTACTCTGTTAAAAATTCATAGTTTTATTTAAAGTTTTTTTTGTTTGTTAGAAACTAGGCATATAATTGAAAATTTCAATGTTTGGTTGAAAATTAACGTTTTAATTAAAAATTTATATTTTTGTGTTGAAATATCAACTGCATTGTAGAAAATTCTTCTTTCAGGCTTCAAAATTCAACAATTTGGGAGATGTTCTTTATTCAACAATTCAACTATTTTATTAAAAAATTATCTTATTCATTTGAAATTTAAAATTGCGAAATTTAAAAATAAATTTTTTGCTCAGTTACAATTTGTTTGAAAATGTGCAAAAACATGTTTTTTTTATTGAGTCATATGCACACATTTTTAAAAAAGTTGAATGTGTCAAACCTGAAATTTATTCAGCTTGAACCAAAAAAAACGTTTTTTTATTTTGCTTTTTCGGAAAAAAATGTTTGTCCTGAGTTAGAATTTTTGGGATTTAATATCTTCTTCGCGATTTTGGAACGTTAAAAATAACACGAAAAAAATGTTTCTCATGACTAAAAAATAATAACATATTTTTTTGGTTCAAGCTGACGCAATTTCAGGTTCGAATCAATCCAAAAATCATGTTTTTGTATATTTAAAAAAAATTTTGAATAAGGCAACTTGTATGTATGTATGTATGTATATTTGAACTCTCCCTTTTACGGGTTCGAGGGCCTCCGCTCCCTGTACATATGTTTACATTTCATCCTTAGTCTAACTTACTCGCTACTTATTTTCTAATGCAACGCCTTACCTACTACCAATCATATTATTACTACACTTAGACTAGAGACAATGAGCGATCTTCCCGGGCTTCCGTTTTCTCTTACCATCAAATTCATTTAGACCGATTTGAAAATTTTATTCGTTAGATTCCTTTAAACAGGATTACCCGTTTGGCTCTGCCCTGATCCCTTGCTTTCTCTTATTTCTTCCAGTTTTTTCATCCACATCACTCCCTGCCCATTACCATCCAAGATCCATCTCACACATTCATCCACACTCAACTGTCCATCTTCCTCTCCTGTACACCTCTCTAACACATGTGCCCATGACTCCACTTCGTACCCACGTACTCTGCACAGATTTTCCTCTTCATCCAACCAATATCTACAAGCTCTCACTCCTTCTCCCATTCTAAACCGTATCACCCTATTCCATTTGGCTTCCTTTTTCATCTTTTGCAAATATTCTGGTTCCGTCACCCCTTTGACCATCATATACCATCTATTGTACTTCGAATCCATAATCTTTCTCCATCTCTCTTCTCCTTGTTTTACTAATAGCTCTAATTCAATCTTCTGCCAATCCAGAACCCCTTCCTGTATATCACAAACACTCCTCATTTTTTTCCTTTCTTCCTCCCATTTTGAATTTCCCCAATTGCCTCTCGTCTCTTTGTTCCGAACTTCGTCCAAGCATACTTGTGCTATTCTACTCCCCTCTCCCCTTTTCAGCTTCTCTTCAAACCTCCAGGCTCTCTAAATTTGTCTAGTTACCATTTTTTCCCTTCCTAGTTCTTCCCTTATCATGTATCCTGGACAACTCCAACTAACCCCCATTACCCATCTCAGAAATCTCTCATGTATGCTTTCCACTTTCCTATGTTCCTTCCATCCCCAAACCTCCACTCCATAACACAACACCGCCCAAACCAACGCATCAAACAACCAAACCCTCATTCTCCAATCGTCCTTGAACCTTCTCTTTCCTATACCCCATACTTGGCCCATTACTTTACTCGCACTTTCGATTCTTTTCCTCACCTGCAAATCGTTTCCCCCTCCTGACTCAAACCAAAAACCTAGGTAACAGAACTCCTCCACAATTTCCACTGTTTGTCCGTTCATCTTCCAAACGTAACCTATTTTGGTCTTTTTATTTCTGAAGCACATCACCTTGGTCTTCCTTACGTTCACCGTCAGTTCTTTTGTTCCCACGTACTCTTCGAAAATTCTTATCCTTAGGTTCATCCCCTTCTCATCGTCTGCTATTAGAACTACGTCGTCCGCGTATGCTAGGGAGTATAGTTTGCTATTACCCAGGATCGTCCCCCCTTTCCCTTTCTCCTTTAGCTTCTCCTCTAGGTCTGCCAGCAGCAAATTAAAAAGTAGTGGACTCAACGGGCACCCTTGCCTTAGACCTCTTCCTGTCCAGAAAACCTCCCCTTTTTCCCCGCGTATCTTCACCCTAATCCTGGTTTCAGTAAAAATTTCCTTTATCCTCTCCACCAGCCCTTCTTCTATTCCCCTCTCTTTCATTGCCTGCCATAACACTTTTCTATTTACTGAGTCAAAGGCTGCTTTGAAATCTACAAACAAAGCGACTAATTTCCCTCTTTTTCTCCCTAAGTTTCTGTTAACCAAGTAGTTGAGTACGTAAATGTTGTCAATTGTCCCCATCCCTTTTCTAAATCCCGTCTGGTTGTGTGGGATACTTTGCTTCTCTTCTATCTGGTTCTCTAACCTTTTTCTTAGAATTTCTGTGTATATTTTATAGCCCCCTTGCATGAGAGTGATCCCTCTGTACTCTTCTACCTTCTTACCCTCCCCTTTCTTAACAAGCGGTACTACCAGCCCTGTCATCCACTCCTCCGGCCACCCTTCTCCTTTCCAGACCTTGTTGCATATCCTCCACATCACTTCCCTAATCCCTTCTCCTCCATACTTTATCGCTTCGTTCTCCACTCCATCCTCTCCTGTGGCCTTGTTTCTTTTCAGTCTATCTATCGCCTCATTCACTTCTTCTCTTGTTATTTCGTTCGCTTCCTCCATTTCTCCCTGGACTGTCTTTCTATTTTCCCCTTTGATCCTATTTTGTTCTCCCCCTAGCAGACCCTTAAAATAATCCGTCCATTCATCCATTTCTATTTCTTCATTCACGCCCTTCCTTCCTCCTCTTTCCCTGTTTATCACATCCCAGACCCTACCTTCTTTGATTGCTTTTTCTACTTCTTCCTTGTATTTCTCCTTTCCCCTTTGCTTTTTCCCTTCCAGCATCTTCTCATGTTCTCTTTTTCTCCTATTGTACTCCGCCTTCTCTATTTCTCCTTTCCTCCATTTTCTTACAGATTCTTTCATTCTCTCCTTACTCTCCCTGCATTCCTCGTCCCACCAGCCTCTCTTTCCCTCTTCTCTTCCTTCTTTTGTACCTATCTCATCCTTCACCTTCTCAATCGACCCTTTCAGTCTTTTAATTAACGAGTCTACTCCCTCCTCCTTTTCATATCTAACATTCTCCTTTTCCATCTTCTGTTCAAACACTTTTAATTTATCTACCCCCCAGACTCCCATTTTCGTATTCCTTTCCCCCCCTCTTTCCTTTCTCCCTCTGCCACGCTTATGGACGCCACCTTTCAGTGTAGCTATTACTGGGAAGTGTTCTGACCCTATCTCATTCCCTACATTCATACTGCATATCATATTACTCATTCTTTCTTCCGCCAAGATGTAGTCTATTATTGTTTCTCCCTTACCTATAAATGTAATCTCTCCTTTCTCATCTCCTTTCATGTTGCCATTACATATAAACCATCCGGTTTCTCCTATTATGTCTAGTAACCTCCTCCCCTCCCGGTCTATCTCCCTATGTTTGGAGCTCCTTACATATGCCTCCTTTTCTTCATCCCAAGTCCCTCCCCCTTGCTCGCCAGTCCAGGCATTTAAGTCACCTCCTATCAAAACCAATTCTTCCTTCTTTTCCTCCATCCACCTCCTTATTACTCTCCAACCTTCCTCTTCCCCTCTTCTTCTATATACACAAACCACCACTATTTTGACTTTCCCTATTATAATCCTTCTTACCATTGTTCCCTCCTTTTCTTCCCTATCCTGCTCTGTTTTACCTTTTACTGCCAATTCTTTTCTCACCCCTGCTACCATGCCGCCCATTCCTCTACCTTTAACGTGTTCCTTTCTTGCTTCTTGCATTGTCCACACATACCCTTTAGGTAACAACCTTTTCATCCCCTTCCAATCTTTCTCATCCGCCCAGGTTTCACTCATCATAATCACATCCCACTTTTCTAACTCCCGCCAGAAACCTTCATTCTTGTTCTTCAAGCCTGACACATTCCAGAAAGCTATTTTCACTTTTTTCTCCTCCCTTCCCTCCCCTGTACTCCTTACTTCTCTTCCGCCTTGCTTTTTGGAAACCCCTCTGTTTGCTCTCTAGCCTCTTTTGTATCTTCCTTTCTTCTACCTTTCTCAACTCTTTTTCCCTTTTTCCTTATTTCTTCTACCTCCTCGTCCCAGACCCACTCCTCCCCATTTATCCATAGTCTGTCTCGCCCTATCCATACCATGCATCCCTTTTTCCTCTCTATCCATGCTCTCTGTTCTATTTGCCATCTCCTTTTCCTCTCCCTCCAAGTCAAATCCTGTTCAATTCTCTCCCTTCTTCCTTTCAATAATTTTTTGTTCTCCATAATTTTCTTTTTCTCCTCCTCACTCCCTACTTTTACTACAAACATTCCCTCTTTTCCTTCCTTCGTCATTCCTAATCTCTTAACTCCTTCTACCCTTACCCGAATTCCAATATCTCTCAGCAGATTTTTGATTTCAATTTCCCCTGTTTCACTCTCTATTTTCAATCCCTTGACTACTATGTTATTTTTTCTCTTCGCCCTTTCTTCCCCTTCCAACCTTCTTTCAATCTCACTCAGTCTCTTCTTCAATATTTCATTCTCATTTTGCACGTTATCACTCCCTTCTACTTTTTCCGCACTTTCTCTTTCCTTCCCCATATGCTCATTCCTGACTTCTAATTTGCTTACCCGTTCTTCCAGTTGTTTTATCTCCCTATTTGTCTGTTCGTCAATCTCTCTCTGTCTATTCTCTATGGCCTCTAATTTACCCCATACCTTGACTTTCTCCTCTTTCCAGAGTTTATCCCACTCTTCCCACTTTTCTCTTACTTTTCTCACTTCCCCCCTAACTTCTTTCCCCTGCCTATTCATATCTTCCAGACTCTTCCTAGTTTCTTCTCTAAATCCTTTTATGAGGGTTTCCAGCTTCTCAAACATCCCCCCATCCCGTCTATCTCTGTCTGGTGTTTTTCGTTTGATCTTAACTTTTTTGTTATCCTTATCCATTTCAGAATCATCTTCCCCTTCCTCTCTTTTTCTCTTATCTTCCCCTTCACTGCTAGTCGCGCTCACCTTTTTTTGCCATTCGTCCAGACTCCTATTAGAGCCTGCGCTACCTAGCCTGTTGAGGCGCTGTAAATTCGACGGTCTCCCTCGTTTCTGGCTCGTGCCTGATCCCCTTCTCTCTGTCGACCCGCCCCTGGCCGGTGTCTCGAACGCCTCCTCCTCGCTACTGTCATATTCTCCCTTCTCCCCAGTAACCGCGCTCACAACCTCGTCCGCTCTTTCTTCATCTCCCTGCCCTCTGTCGCCCGTTTGTGGACTTCGTATGGTCGCCATTCCTACCTTACCAAAGAGTCCTCGATGTTTCCCGCTCTTAGCTTGCCTACCTCTTGCCCCCCTGCCCGACGACCACTTTCTACACCTAACCTCAAAACAAAATTTGCACGTTTCAACTTTCCTTTCTCACAACTTATTTTCACCCTTTACACACTTGCCTTCACTCACCCTCTTCCTTTACACCTCCTCTCCACACTCACTGCCCTTTCTGCACCCACACACGCTGATTCCCTTCACCAAAGCCAAAAAACGCAACACTTGACACAGAAGAGTTCTCTCACGATCGGTACCGAAAACGGAAGCCAAATAAGGCAACTTTTTTTTTATTTGAGAAAATTTTTAATTGTACATTTAAGAAAGAGAACAGAGGATATTAACCGATTTCAAAATGTTTTCTTAACTTGGTTTGGATGTCGCCCCAGAAATTGTTATCCCTCAGCTTAAACATATCAAAAGTTTGTATTTAACTAATTTTATTTCCAATTAATTTATTTTATTTATTTATTTTTATTTATTTATAAAATTGATAAAAATAAATCTTTAATGGCAGAAATCATTGAAAAATTATTGATAATTATTTTAAAATGTAACATGTCTTACAAAAAGATTGTTCTTTTCGACATATGAAAATAAATGTTTAATCTTTTCCCTATTTTCCTCTTTTTCAATGGGACTAGATTACTCGTATTAAACTTTTCTCTCAACGTTTTGCGATGTGAAATTTTGACAGACAGTAGAGCGGTCAAAATCGCTTATCTCAATCGGATAACACTGCACTGTAAAAATACTTATCCATTTTCATTCAAAAGAAGACAATTTCCAGTCAAAGTAGCATTTGCAATGACAATCAACAAATCACAAGGTCAAGCTTTCGATCGAATTGGAACTGATCTAAAAAAAGATGTTTTTAATCACGGACAGCTGTACTTAGCTTTTTCAAGAGATCTTGGGATTCATTGAGAGTTTATTCAAGTAGCGACGCCATACAAAATGACAAGAAAATCAAAAATTACGTTTTTCAAGAGATTTTTGCCTGATTAGAAAACTCCGTGTCTTAATATATTCGAAAAGTTTGATATAATATAATATATGAATATAATGAAATGTCTACCGTAGACGAAAATTTAATTTATATTCGAGATGGAAATAATTAGGTTCGATATTTTCAATAAATATTTAGCCTTAGAAATGGAGCTTTATTTAAATTATATATGCTTCTAATTAGATTCATTTTGTATTTGTATATTTTCAACAGATGGCATATTGCTTCCAATTTATCTATATTTTATGAATAATTCAATTCAAAAATTCATTGAAAAATACTCTAATAAATCTTAATTCACATTTGAATGGATTTAAATTTGAGTGTTCTTAAGTAATAAAACGCGCGCGGTATGTTCTAGTATATATATATATTTATAACTGTAGTGTTCATTGTTTCTTCACACCTTTTTGTTTCCTGTAACAAATAGAAACATTGCTACATATAATCGTAACAATATTCAATTTTTCTTTGTATTTTTTTAAAGCTTGTAAGCCATACAGTTCGGGGTTTATATGTTGTTTGTGATTTTGTCAACTAATCGTTTATGAATTTCAAATGAAAGAGGTTTTGTGAATATTTTTAGTTCAAGAGTCAGTGAAATTTTTTCCGGCTGATTTTTAAATGGCTACAAAAATTATATAATGTGGCCTCGGATGGGTACAATATGAAATTGAATGACTGGCAGCTCGAATCCGTTGCGTTTGTAAATAAAAAAAATGGTTTATAGCGTTTTTTGAAATAAAGAACCGACCAATCGCGTTATGCATGAAAATTTGTTAGCGTATAGTAAAAACACTGCTAAAAACGATTTCGAGTGACTGGCACTCGAAATCCTTTGTTAAGTCGTGACTGCCAATCAAAAATCGTGAAAAATCTTGTTGAAAATTCGACTGATTTTAAAATGCACGAAAAAAAAAAAAAGAATTGAAGGCATAAGAAAAATATTACCGAGTGACTGGCGTGTCAAAGCCGTTGTTTTCTACTGACTGCCAGCCGCGAAAGTCCGCGCCGCACAGTGGACCTTTTTTGAAATTTTGTCTAAAAATCGTAGAAATTTGTATCGGAATGACCTAGAGGGATATATATATTTTTTTTAAAAGAAAAAACCTTTCCGAATATAGAAAAATTATAGAGAAAGTCAGAAAAAAATTGTGACCTTGAAAGTCTGCGTTGAAGATGGAATTTTTGGCAAAAAAAAATCGTTTATTGAATACCAAAAACGCTTAAATCTTACATTTTCTGTGCTACACATGTTTATATATAGATTTTTGCATGCCCAATCCGAATCTGACATGTAAATCGTTGTAAGACAAAATCCAAAATGATGGAACCAATATGGCAGTCTAAAATTGTAAGACGAAACCGATTTGACTGAAATTTACTACAAGGTGGTTTTTTAGGTCGCTGATTAAAAATCCAAGGTAAAAATTAAGAAATTAAAAATGGCAGATCCAATATGGCGGAGCAAAATTGTAAAAGGAAACCAATTTGACTAAAATTTGCTATAATGGGGGTTTTCATGTCGCTGATTTCAAATCCGGAGTCAAAATTAAAAAATTCAAAATGGTGGATCCAATATGGTGGACCAAAATTATGGAACAAAATTTATTTGACTTAAAATAGCCTATCGAAGGGTTTACAGGTGGCTGATTTGAAATTCCAATGTCAAAATTCCAGAATTTAAAAAAGCGGTTAAATCTGTTGTTTTTTTTTGCACACTTTTGATCCACCATTTTGATTTTGTCAATTTTGACCCCGGATTTTGAATCAGCGATCCGAATAATCCCCTTGTAGCAAATTTCAGTCAAATCGGTTTCCTTTCCCAATTTTGGTCCTCCATATTGGATCCGCCATTTTCATATTTTCAATTTTGACTCCGGATTTGAAATCACCTGAAAAACCACCTTGTAGCAAATTTTAGTCAAAAAGGTTTAGTTTTAGAATTTTAGTCTGCCATGGTGGCTCCGCTATTCTGGATTTTGTCTTACAACGATTTACATGTCAGTTTCGGATTGGGCATGCAAAAATCTATATAAAAACATGTATAGTACATAAAAGTAAGATCTAAGCGTTTTTTGGTATTCAATAAACGATTTTTTTTGCCAAAAATTCCATCTTCAACACATATTTTCAAGGTCACAATTTTTTTCTAACTTTCTCTATAATTTTTCTATATTCAGAAAGGTTTTTTCTTTAATTAAAAAAAATATCCCACTAGGTCATTCCGCTTCAAAGTTCTACGATTTTGAGACAGAATTTCAAAAAAGGCCCACTGTGCGGCGTGGACTTTGGGGGCTGGCAGTTAGTAGAAAACAACGGCTTTTACATGCCAGTCACTCGGGAATATTTTTCTTATGCCTTCAATTCTATTTTTTTCGTGCATTTTACAATCAGCCGAATTTTCAACAAGATTTTTCGCGATTTTTGATTGGCAGTCACGACTTGACAACGGATTTCGAGTGCCAGTCACTCGAAATCGTTTTTAGTAATGTTTTTACTATATGCTAACAAATTTTCATGCATAACGCGATTGGTCGGTTCTTTATTTCAAAAAAAGCTATAAACAATTTTTTTATTAAGAAACGCAACGGAATCGAGCTGCCAGTCACTCGATTTCATATAATACCCATCCGAGGCTATATTATATAATTTTTTTAGCCATTTGAAAATCAGCCGGAAAAAATTTCACTGGCTATTGGACTATATCGGCTATTTTATTTTTAGAAGAAATCCAACTTATCTTAAATAAATATGGTTCAACAAATTCTTTCACATAATGTTCTCGTACTTCTGTCATAAGTCGCAATTTATTTCCTCCGTTCGTTTTCACACTAGCATCTGCAGGTTTATCATCACAACAAAGTTGCATGGGGCAGAATGATTTATTAAGGATTAATTTCAGAGATATACCTATTGCTATCATTTCATAGCATGTTTCACTCATTGCAGCGTACTCAGCTTGACAAGTAGATGCGGCAACATAAGATTGTTTATCAGTCTTCCATGCCACAGTGTCACCATACAATTCAATATAAAATCCACACGTCGTTGAAGAATTTTTACAGACCGCAAAGCTTGCGCCTGAAAAAGATTGTAGTTCGTTTCATTTAGATAAATATTTTAGACCTACATTTTTCGTTCCTTTGAGGTATCTGAAAACTCGTTTTACCATTTTCCAATCGTTTTCTGTGGGATTAACTTGATGTCTAGTCAACACATTAACGGCATACGATATATCTGGGCGTGTTGCACTTGCAAGGTATAATAGACTCCCAATAGCCTCTCTGTAAGGTGCATTTTCTTTCGTTACTTTTTCTTGCAAAATACTTTCGTTATTTTCTTCTCTCATTTTTCTTTCACGATTCGCGACTTGAGTGGTGATCATTGGAGTTCTTTGAGGATTCATTTCGTTAAATTTGAATCTCGTAAGTATTGTATCTATATATTTTTCTTGATTTAAAGTTATCCTTTGATTTTCTTTGTCCCGCCTAATCGTTACACCAAGAAACTCTTGTGGTTCACCCAATTCGTTTATTTCAAATTCGTGTTTCAACTTTGATTTCACTTCGTCAAGTTTAATTTTATTGTCACTGGCCACAAGTATGTCATCAGCATACAGTAATAACATTAAGAATCGTTCTTTGTCTCTCCATGTGAACAGAGAAGATTGACTGTCATCCTTTGTCAGACCGATATTCAATGCTACCTCAGTAAATCTTTTATTCCAACATTTAGGACTAATTCTTAAACCATATAAGGCTCGTTTGATTTCACACACTTTGGTTTTTCTAGTTTCCTCCGAGTAATGAGTTCCTTCAGGGATTTCCATACAGATATCTTAATTTATCGTACCATTAAGGAAAGCAGTTTTAACGTCTAATTAGTAGACATCTAAAATATCTTTATTAATTATTGCGATTACGGAGATTACTAAAGGTAATCGTGATACTGGGGCATAGGTTTCTCCCAAGTCGTAATTATTTTTGTCTTTGAAACCTCTAATCACTAATCTTGCTCTATATTGTGAGTCACCGTTCTTATCTAATTTTCTTTTTAGCACCCACCTAGAATCAATAATATTAGGCTTTCTTCCATTTTTTGTCATTACAGGTCTATCTACTATTACCCAAACTTCGTTTTTGTTTATTAATTGAGCTCAATTCATCGTTAATAGCCTCTTGCCAAATATCTCGTTCTTTTGTATGCATTGCCTCTTTGTACGCTGCTGGATCTTTATCAATGTGTGCTAGAAGTGCACAAAAGGTTTCGTCTTCAGTATTACTTATCTCGTGTATCATTTCATTGTTTTCTTTGTTTAAGAATAAATTCTTAAGAGTTTCTTTCGTAGCATGTTGTACATCCAGAAAGCTTGTATCGTTAATTGTATTATCACATCGTTCAAGTACCTCATTTACCACTTTATTGTCATTATTTTCGTCGTTTTTGCTCGTTAACATCTTTCTTGGTCGACCTCTTATTCGCTTAGACTCTTCCTCCGTTTTTGAGGTTTCTTTATCTTTTTTCGTTTCATTTTAAAAATCGACAAACCAATTACCTTTGTTTATCTCTTTTTGTGCATAAGGCCAATCTTTAATACCCTCTTTATCATATTTGTCTCCATGTAATAATTTTTCGTTAAATCGTGCATCTCTCCTCTCCTAGTACATTCCTTCTTCTGGTTTAAGGATTTGATATCCCGAAGGAATATAACGTATAACCAACAAGTATTACTCGCCGACCTTTACTTTACTCAGTACCTTGATCCGATCTTAAGTAGCATACTTTCGCATCTTTACCAAGTAAATTTCGTACACTTCGTACAAAGGCCTGTAAACAGTATCCCGTATCACATTTAGCTTTCACTGGAGAGGCCATTGCTAATCTCAAGTAATCGTCAACGAAAACTGAAATGAATTTATATCCCTTACGTTACGAAGGTGGGCTAATGGGGCCCATTGTATCAGAATGAATTATTTGTAAGGGTTCGGTGGCTCGTCTACGTCAATATCACTAAATTTACCATCCAAAATTGTTCTATCAAAATTTGAATACTCGTATACTATTTTCTTTTCGTTTTCATTTTTGTTTAATACATTTTCTTCTATTTTCGCTCTTGCATCTGAGGTAGGATTTTCGTTAATGTCTACTTGATTTTCATCCTCAGTAACAGTTTTACTATCTAATTTATTTACATTTTGTTCATCAGCTTCTAATTTTTCATCATGTTCTAACAGCTCACGTGCAGTTACACTTCGTGTCTTATATCTCGGTTTGCTTTCGTCGTTCCTTTCACCTGTCGTTAAATTAACAAAAATTCGTTTCTTATTATTCGGTACACTATTCTCCCAAGTTTCTTCTTCCTTCGTTAAATGTTTTAAAAATAATTCTCGAGATAAATGCTCTATTGCACCGGAATCTGCAACAAATTTCACAAAGAGTTTATTTTCATCAATATCATGAAAAGATACGGAAACCATTTTATTACTTTTAAAGCGCCTACAACTTTCTTTATTTCGTTCAAACAGTCCTTGTATGCATTAAATAAAAATGTCTCACCTTTGTCTTCTGGAGCATTTGCTGAGTTAGCATAGTCCTCCTTATTCTGTTTCTTAGCTGGATTTTGTTTATTCCATCTTTTATTTTTATCATTGTGGTCCGAGTTACTTCTATTTTTATTGTTCATAAGCTTTTCTTTTTTTGCATGGTTACCAATAATCCAAGAACCCTAGTTATACAGGGAAAGGATTTTTGGCTTGTTAGGATGTGGCTCCATATATAAGGGGCCGCGCGAAAAAAGTTCTAAGGGCATGGCATAGCCGTGACCGGTATGGATGCGATCTTGGTGCCTAAATTCTGCTCCAGAGATCTCACTGTTATCAAGGTGAGACTCAGGGGCAGTAGCGGAGAAAGGCTAGACGTGTTTATTGCCTTGGCTTATTTCTCTGGTGATGCCGGGGGACCCCCGCCTCCCAGAGAGGTGGAGGTTCTAATTCGACACTGTCAAGAGAACAAGATTCCTCTCCTGTTGGGCTGTGATGCAAACTCTTATTACACGGTGTGGGAAAGCACAAATATCAATGACAGAGGGAGAGATTTAATTGAATACATAGCGGGCACAGAGCTGGAGATTCTGAATGGGGGTGATACTCCCATATTCCAGACTAAAAACAGGAGTGAGGTTCTCGATTTGGCTCTATTTTCTGGTGTACTGGGGAGCAGGGTAGAGGACGTGAGATTCTCCGATGAGGAGTCTCTCGCACCACAAATATATCGTGTTTCGATTAACCCTAGGAAAACCGGTGGTTTCCAGGATTAGAAACCCCAGAAATACACTTTGGGACTCATATAGAGGAACTCAAACGGAGACTTGCGGAATTCCCCACAAGCTATGGTACCATTGATGAGTTAGAGCACGCCGCGGATTTTCTGCGAAGGGCTCTGACTACATCATATGAGAACAATTGTCCTACAAACACAATTGAGTCTAGAAAGGGGGCAGAATGGTGGAATACCCACCTGGAGAGACTCCGTAAAAAGAGAAGATTGTTGTGCAATAGGGCAAATAGATTTAAATTGCCTTCAGACTGAGACATCTATAAGGTGGCCCAGTCAGAATATAAAGCAAGTATAAGAATGTATAAGCAGGAAGATTGGAAGGGCTTCTGCGAGGAATCGAAAGACATTCCGGAAATAGCGAGGCTCCATAAGATCTTGGCGAAAAATCCCGAAGCTTGCCTCGGGCTCATAAGGCTCGATAATGGTGAGTTTGCCGAAGACGAAGACGCAACGCTGAATTACCTGATGGAAGGTCACTTCTCGGGTTTTCAGCGAATCCGAACTGACCAAGAGGAGGAAGGCTGGGGCCAAGAGGTGGAGAGAGCCGACTAGAATTTCGCCGCTAAGGTCGCTGATTACAAAAAGATGGAATAGGCCCTTTTAAGTCACCAGGGGTGGATGGCATTTGTCCAGTGCTTTTACAAAAAGGCATGGATCTAGTCGTCCCTCTGACGAAATTGTTTAGGGTAAGTATAGCCCTTAAACACGTGCGATCGGCAGGGAAGGATGACAGAGTGGCCTTTATTCCCAAACCTGGGAGGGTGGGTTACACTCCGTCAAAAGATTTCCGACCAATCAGCCTAACGTCTTTTATCCTGAAGACGTTGGAGAGGCTGGTCGAGAGATACATTAGGAATGAGGTGCTCTTGGCCTCCCCGCTGCACAGGCGGCAGCATGCTGTTCAGCCAGGCTGCTCTGTAGAAACTGCATTTCATGCTGTTGTGTTAAAATTGGAGCAGCAGTTTGAACAAAAGGGGCACTTTCTTGGATATAGACCGCGCTTTCAGCGATACTCCTCCAGAAGTCATCTGTCGATAGGCTTTGAGATGTGGTGTGCCGGACCAGTTTTATGCTGGATAGGAAGCATGCTACGCCGGAGGAGACTCGAAACCAGATGGGGTGAAGGCCTAGTAAGGGGAATAGCTCGACGGGGTTGCCCACAGTGGTACGATAGCTCAGGGCTCTCGATAAATCCGGAAAAGACGAACCTGGTCATTTTCATGAGAAATTATAAACTGCCGAAAGTTGACTCTCCTGTATTCTGTGGTGGAAAGCTCACATTTTTATATTTGATTATTATCTGGGCTGAACTGAGCAAAGCATCTAGAGACCCAATGCAGGAAGTTTGTCATGACTTTTTGGATGTGCAGGAGAGCTTTTGGGTTGACGTGGGGTCTAGGGCCTAAAATGCTTGCATGGCTCTAGTTTGCTGTCTTACATGCGGCTGTGGTCTGGAGGCTACGGGCACACTAGGTTCCTGAGTGGCATCAGCACACTACCGATTCTGGAGATGAGGCAAGATAACATAACAAAACACTTCAACTTTGCCCAAGCTTTCTGCGTCTGCATTCCACGCAGGTATCTGCGGAAAGCAAATGGTAATCCGCTCTTACAAAGGGAAACCTGGTATACAGATTGCTCCAGCGGAGAGGGAGTGTCAGGAGCAGGAACCTGTGATAGCAAGAGAGGAAGGGGGATAGGGAGCCCACTTAAGCGACATGTTACTGTCTTTCAGACGGAGGTCCTGGCCGTCCTTCGCTGTGCTGAAACACTAATAGAAGAAAACGCTGTTGGCAGACAGATTACGATCTGTTCGGATACTCAAGCGACAATAACTGCAATAGGGAAACCAGACATAACATCAGAATTGGTTTTCAAATGAAAAGTCATTAAAACAACTTATACAAAGAAACAATGTAGCTCGCATATGGGTCCCTGGTCACACAGGGATCAAGGGCAACGATAAAGGGCACCAGTTGGCAAAGTGCGGCGCAGCAAGTGAGTACATATGATCAGAACCGGTGCTGGGAATAGCGTCTTGCTGTGTCGGGATGGCCATTAAAAGCTGGGTCCGAACAAAATATCGACAATACTGGGCACGCAATTACAAATTAAAATTTTTTATACATCCACGAGTATTCATAATAAACATTATTTAATAATTGTACAATTATTTAAACAAATTATTTTGTTGTTATTATTGATTAAATAACTCATAAAGTCAAGAAAAGACGTTCATTTTGCGAGTTAACTGAAAAAAAACAAATATTTGAACAAAATTAAAATTGTTTAAACAATTGAATATTAGTGAACAAATTATGGGTATTTCTAAATTACCGATCAATGATTATTTTTTTTTAAAGAACGTTTTAAAAGCGTGAATAAACCGAAATTATACGTAAAATTCAAATTTGTCACTATGGGGTTTTCTTTGGGCAGCCATAAGAGTGGCTGAAAATGATTCAACCTCAAAATTTATGATTGATTTTCATTCTCTGACGAATTCTGAATAATATACTGAAACACGGAATTATTTGTAACATATTATCGCGTTTAAATATTAGATTTACAAAAAGCTGACTTCTTCCCATTTTAAATTAATGGGAAACTTCGTGGTCTTTGTGGCACCCCTAAATATTAACCGATTTTGCTCAAATTTGGAGATTTTTTTGGGCATTCGAAGAAAACTGGGGGATGAGAGCAGAGAAATTCGAAAATTTAAAAATAAAGGCCACCCTAGTATCGATGGATACAAAGTTTTTGGATTTCTTTATTCGCTTAAATCAATTAAAAAACACGGCAGGTTGCTTAAGGCTTCTCGGCTCAAGCTGTATCGTCAGAATTCAATTGCCTGCGATTTCACTCAATAAATACGAACATGAAATATTGTCTGAATACGAAGCGGTACACTCGAACTCCAAAGATACGAGAAGTTCGGGAATCGGGAACTCCAAAGATACGAGCGTCAAAGGGGCTCCCACTCCTGCAACGTTTAGATTTTGGGGGTAATGCGTGGTAACGCCCATAGGCCCACTACGCGCACGCGCGCGTATGCAATTTACGGTGAACAAACGTCGAATTCAAATCAGCGGGCTCTCGCGCGCGCCTCACTCTCGGAAATGGTGGGGGCAAAGGGGAAAAAATTCCGCTCGCTTCTTTGGAGTTGAGATGCTCGTATCTGTGGATTGCTCGTATCTCTGGAGCTCGTATCTTTGGAGTTCGAGTGTACCACTTTTCTAAATAGAAGTGTGTATCCATAGGGTAAATAAGCTGTTTACTCTAATAATTATTGCGTAAAATGAAAATTTCGAATGGTAACCTCAACTAACCTGAATATTCGAAAATTTTATTTTATGTAAAAATTATTAATTAATAATTGGGTCATATCAGGCGCTTGAATTTTGAGGTTAGATGAGCTTGAAGCTAACAGTCTTAAAATGTTCAAAAATAAAAACAAAATTAATATAAAAGTGTAATCAATATTTTTGGAATATGACATGGAATATGAGTGCACAAAGCATGAATTAATTCTTTAACAAAAATGGTAAAATGAAGAGTCGAGGGATAATAGATACTTGACAGATCGCGGATATGGTTAGCGCACGTATTTTTCGTATTATGGTTTGAAGATTTAGGACTGTTACGGTCAATTTTTGTTGGGAAAAGAGGCGAAATTCTCTTTTCTCTGAACATTTCTTTATATTTTTCAACAAAAATAACCTGAGTAAAAGCCTTCGGTGCAATAATCTTCTTTAGTAAAGTGGCTCGAGCATACTCGCGATGATGAGCTCTGACAGAAACCTTCTCGTTTAATGGCTATTATCCACTGTTTCCTCCGTTTTTTATCAATCGGAAATCTATGTCCTCCTTCATTTTTGCACCCGAATGCCACACACATACGGGGCATAATTTCTGAAGTGTACCCACCTCAAAAATGAAACTTGTCCGATCGGGCTAAAAATTGGCCTAATTGTAGTCCTATTAGATAGTACTCCTCAGATCAAAAATTAATTTATTTGTATGATTATTCATCAAAGTGGAGAGGGTACAATTTACGGGGTTTTCAAGCAAAGCCTTACTTTCAAACGTTTGTTTTTTAAAAATCAAAAATAAATTTGACTTTTCTTCAAATTTCGGCACTTTTTTTTTTCTTCAAAATAGCTTTAAAAGAAAGCTGAGATTTTTTCCTATGAGACCTCCAATTTTCAGAGTGGCAAATTAATTCGTCTTTGAGTAATAGAACGATACGTAAACAAGATGCCGTGATAGGGCGTGTCGCGCTATTTCCCTTAGTGCGCTCAAGCCGAGGATCTTTGTGCAACGCTTAGGAGCCACTTTTTAAAGTTAAGTAATATTATATGGTAATATTATGTGTCTTCCTGTTCGATTTTTTGGCGATAGTTTCAACAGTTGTTTTCTTTGCAGGCCTCTTTTGCGGTTTCTGTTTTTTGCCATTCGAGAAGATGTATTTCTCAGAGGAAGAAAATTTCTTGAGTTGAAGTTTTCCATCTTGAGTGGGAATAAAAGCGTGGTACTGTAATGTACCTGGTATCGTGACAGCTTTGTCAAATCTGGCTTTCAGTAACTCGGTGGCTAAGGCATGATTTTCTTTGCTGCTGAAAAAAATGTCGGTTTCCTTATAGTTACTCTTTGCCCACTGAAACAAAGCTGTACCATGGAAGTGCCATTCAGCTTGGATACTAAAATCTTCTTCATGGGCTTGGAGATTAACAAAGCTACTCTTATTTTTAAAATGTTGCCCTGCACCATCAGTGAAATAGTAGATTTTCTTTGGCCTGAAATGAGTTTTCAAGTAATCTACTATCATCTTTTGATACTCGTGAACAGCCACCGTGTCATGAGATAAGTTATCAGATATGATTGCGATACTTACGTGCTTGAGCTCTCCATCTTTTTTATAATAAATCACGAGTGAATATTGTAGCTTGTTCGTTATTCCAGTGGAATGATTGCGCTGCATTCTGAATTATGAAGGCGTAATTCTCAGCGAAATTGAAGCAAATCAAAAACTCCCTAGGCAATAAATTTTCCTTCAGGTTTTTGAAAAAAGATGATTGCTCCTTTGAAATGAAGTGATGAGTTTTTAATTTCAACAGCCTTTCACAGAAATCATCTACGAATTCATCAGTATCCATTACAAGAGTCTTTAGAGTACATCTGTCGGTCTGTAGCCAAATTTCAAACCTCACTTCATTAATACAATGTTCATCAAAAGCTTTTGTGATGTTATCTTTCAAGTTTGCAGTACCTGGGCAGTTTTCACACTCTCCTAAATGACAGGAACTTGAAGAGTCAGGACATACAATAGCATCCAGGCAGTCGTGATAATTTGTGAGCATTATGTCAGTATCCTTTGTTAAATGTTGAATATTTATTTCATTCAACATCAACTTGACATTCTCATGATGCATGCAAACGCACACATTATGTGTGCCACTACTTCCTGCTATAACACAATGACGAGGTCTGAGTTTTGTGAATTTCGAAATACTGATCTTCAGGCCTACGTGTTCTGACGTGAATTGAGCATATAACTCGTTGAGGTTACACAGTAGTAACCTTTTCTGAACATGTGAACGAGTTCCATCATCATTCTTGATCGACATAAAGTCTTTCATCCCTGGCATCATTCGACTTATGTCATCGTAAACACCTGCATCAGCTTTCTTCGTCCCCAAGATTTTGGGGCAAGCGAAAAAAGTTGAAATTGTTCTTCAAGATCTTTAGAGGCATTGAATTTTTCGATTATTTGACCAAGTACTTCAACACCAGCTTCATGATATTTGTTTTCACACTGAAACTTGGTGTCTAAGACATCTAAATCTTCTTCGCTGTCATAGAGCTCCTTCTGGTAATGTAGGGAATTTCGAACGCAAGTCCTGGGAAACACAACGGAGTTCAAGCTTAGTTGACGATATTTCCAGAAATACAATTTTAGGAATAATAGATAATGAAGAATAAGAATGGGGAAAAAAAGAATAAAATAAATTTACATACAAACCTGCTTTGATAAACTCAATTTCAGATAAAATCTGCGAGTAAAATACGAATATTAAATTCAAGTTCTTATACTGTTAAATATTATCTTCTCTTGTGAGAATCACAACCATCTAGTGGATGACAGCCATCTAGTGGCAGAAGTAGGAAGTGAAAAATGCGCGGGTAAATTCAAAAGATGTATATTCTCACTTATAATTTATAAAGCATATTCCCAATCAATTTTACACTGACCGTAATGCAGGCCTTGTCAATTCATCCTGGCAATGCAGAGAGCAGTTATTCCAGTAGCATATAATATTACTTAAGTTGGAAAACTGGCACTAAAGCGTTGCACAAAGATCCTCGGCGTGAGCGCACTAGGGGAAATTGCGCGCCACTCACCCTATCACGGCATCTTGTTTACGTATCGTTCTATTACTCAAAGACGAATTAATTTGCCACTCTGAAAATTGGAGGTCTCACAGGACAAAATCTCAGCTTTCTTATAAAACTATTTTGAAGAAAAAAAAAGTGCCAAAATTTGAAAAAAGTCAAATTTATTTTTGATTTTCAAAAATTCGGGTCAAATTTTGACTTTTTTTGAAAATCGTTATCACCACCAGAAAGTTTGTGAAAAAATCTATCGAAAATATTCAAGGTGAAATTTTGTTTCAGGCAACAGGACAAACGTTTACAAGTAAACGACAAAGTAAAAGACAAGTAAAAGACAAACGTTTGAAAGTAAGGCTTTGCTTGAATACCCCATAAATTTTACCCCCTCCACTTTGATAAACAATCATCAAAATAAATTAATTTTTCGTGTGAGGAGTACTATCTAATAGGACTACAATTAGGCAAATTTTTAGCCCGATCTGACAACTTTCATTTTTGAGGTGGGTACACTTAAGAAATTATGCCCCATACCTGGCATTTTAAAAATAATGCAAATAATGCTAAAAGATCGAAACACCTCAACACTGCAGAATTCGAATAACATAGCAGACGATACGCCGTGTACATCCCCAGACGCACTAGCGACCCTAGCGGCCGCAAGTGTCAGTCGCCATCCCCATAGGATGGACAGAGCGAGTGAAATCTTGGGTTTACCCAAGAAAAATATAAGGACAGTGGTACGGATCCTAATTGGGAACACGTACTTGAACTATCATATGCACAAAATGGGGTATAACCCCACGAAAGAGCGTAGGAAATGCGGCAGGAATGACGAAACATCCCTGCATGTATTATGCCAGTACCCGGCATTAGCTAGGCTCAGGCAACTACCCCTCGGGGCCCATTTTATGGAACCTGAGGAAATTAAAACGAGATCAGTAGTCGACATACTAGGCTTCATCAAGAGGTCTGGGGTCGACTGCTGAGAGCGAATAGGTAAGGTCTTATAGCTTGAGGGCCAGGGGAGCTATTCATGGGCTTCCCGCCCGTTCTAACTACCTCTTTCGTTATCATAAAACTTTCGTTTAAAGCCCCGTTTTTCATTGTTAAAGAATTTTCTACCTGGATTATCTCGTTTAAAATTTCCATACCGATCATTGGTTATTGTAAAATCTCGTCCACGTCCAGCCCTTGGTTTACTCTTTAGTCGTGCAAATCGTTGAGGTTACTCTGTAGCTTTGTGCGTCGAAAAATTATTACATTCGGGTCTCTTTTCTGAGTTTTGAAAGCAGCTTTTGGACATCCTGCTACACCTTGGTTTTTATTTGCCTCTGCCTGAAGGACAAACGTATTTAGTTGATTGTAATTTAGACTTTCACCCGTAGTATTTTTAGTCATAAATTCGACGGCTTGCACCTCAGGAACTGTTGCCATAATGGTATTATAAAATCTCGTTTTTCTTCGTCAGAGAAAGGATTAGTTTCAGGTAGGTTTTCAAATTTTCTAATGGCCTCTTTAAATTTCTCACAAAATTCAGAGGCCTTATCCTTTCCTGGTACGTATTGTATACTATATAGTTGTTTTCTGATAGACACGGAAGTTAAATTCGTTTCTCATCGTTTTAATTCTTTAATTTTGTTCAATATTTCTACTGGATCTTTCATGTGAACAACTTTTGAATGATAATTCTGATCTAGATGGTTTATTAAAATATCTCTTACTTTGAATTTATGTTTTTTAATCGTTGCTTCGTCAGGTTCCCTATTTCGTTTTGCTTTCGAGTCTATTATGTATAACAAATCGTTCGTTCTAAGTTCTGATGAAACAAAGTCATAAAAATACTAAAATTTCGTTTGTGCAGTCGGTTTATAATCACGTTTAGTTCCGGTTTCTTTATTAATTATTTAAAATTTTATTGTATCAACTTCGTTCGCGAGTGTTTTTTATTTATCTTTTTTAGATGTACTTTGATTCAATCCTAACTTCTTAAACTCTTTTCTCATGAAAGATGCAATTTTATTATTTAAATTTTCGTCCAGAGATGCACCCATACAGGCAGAGTCTTCTTGTTCGTTATCTTCAAACTCCTCATCTGGAGCAGAAACGTTTGACTTTAGGATCACCTTATCGTTCACATCGTTATTATCCTCTCCCCTTCCTTCAGGCCATCGTCCCCCCTCTTAACATTTTCTCCTCCTTTTCCTCTGTCAATTCTGGAATTATTTCCTGCTGGAGTTTCGTCCTTGGTATCTCCAATATCTCCAATCTTCCCTCTTGATCACATCGCTAATCGTTCTCCATTCGTTATCATCCATAATAGTTTTATCTAAGACGATAAAAATGGTTAATTTATTCTTAATTAAATACCAATATGACTGTGCTCCTAGCTTGGCTGACCGAACGACGGGTATGACCAAGTTGAAGCAGGTAAAGACGTCCACACTTGAACTCAGAATTGCTTTCGCATGTACCCTAGTCCCTCCTGCAATGATAAACGCACGACGCTGATCCTTGCACGAGTGACCCAACAGAATAATTTGGTGTCTTTGTATTGTAATTCAATATCACTTAAAAATATCAGTATTCTGTGGAAACCACCATGTTCAATTTAAAATTGATTCAGTATCATCAGTTGCACACACCTGCTTTCTACTGTGCTCCGTGCTCAGTGCAGAAAAGAATACTTTGTCCTTCAATCTTTAGTGTGATTTTCTCTTTTCTGTGATTTTCATACAAACAGAAAATTGAGGTAAACTTCTGCATGAAATTTACAAACACTTTGTCCTCGTTCGTTTCTAGAAAGGAAAATAATCATCAAGCGTTTTTATATACATATTTACTTCTCGTAAAATTTACACGTCGTCGGTAAGCTTACTTTAATATTTCGTTTTAATTTAAAAACTATTGCTTTGATATCGTCACTTCTTTCTTCTACAATTCTACATATTCGTTATTAAGCCTTTTTGTTTCTTAAGTTATCTTTTCTTTTTCTTCGTTATTTATTCTCAAAGCCTCCGAGACTAAACATATCGAAAAATCCGAGCCACTCGGCTCTTATCTCCCTCATGCCGCACACGAGGCCAAATTCTGCGAATTGGCATATGCGACTTGGAATAAAATTTCAATTCCTGCGGTCTTTGTTAACTAAAAACCCGATTGTTACTTAATCGTTTTTCAATTGTTATGCATAAAAATTAAAAATACTCGTTTTAACTATCATTTACACATCGTTAGTATTTCAAACTTGTTAAAATTAGTCGCGCGAGATTTCTTTGTTTGACTTACCTTGCAAATCCATACCTGTAGTTTGTTTTAAAACGTGTACTCAGGTCACCCTCGTCCTGCATATCCTTTTCATCTTTGTTTTCCATTATATACCAGAAAATATCACCCTTGCGTGGCACGTCAACGAGATGTCTTCTTTCGCAGGTGCACAAGCAACTTACAAACCATATGGTTCAAATTCTGCTCTGTACAAACATTATTTTTTATCTGATATTCCACTATTTACGCAAATTTACTGACGCAGTGGCAGCGTGTCTTGGACTCATAACCGGATCAAGGTATAGGGCAGGGTGTTTGCATTAAAAAAGCACTTTCATATTAGAGACAAGTTCTCTATTCGTAATAAAAATGATCACTCAATCTTTATACCACGCTTGATTTTACATTACTAATTAGTACGAGCGCAAGAGCAGGCAGAGGCCTGTCACGGAGTGGGAGTGAACATGGTAGGGCCGAAGGGGAGTGAGTCCCCACATTTACGCACAAGCACATAGGCGCCCTTAATATTTTAACAATAATTGAAAATTGTAAATTTTTTATTGATTCGTAAATTTATGTATGGAGTAGCATATCGGGTAAACGTCCTTCACGGCTTTGCTGGCACAAACGCACTCTTTTCTTTACTTTTTCCATGACCGTTTTGCATAAATGTGACTGCCAACTGTGCTTCCAACGAGGGCCCGAAGCGGTACTGCGCATGCGGGAAGAATAGCTTTCCACTGGTAGAGAGAAGAGAAAATAAGATATCCCCTTCAATCTCTATTCATTACCAATGACAAGGCTCTGCTTAATGCATGCGCAGTAGTGCATCGGGCCATCATTGGGAGCACTGGCTGCCAAACCTTCATTATTTTTAAAATATTACTCAAAAATGAAAACGCATTCTTTTGTTTAGCGCTCCATTTTTAATAACCCTGAATTGTCAGCTGTCACGTTGTCTTTTTTTTTCATTGGCAACACTATCGCCAATATAGCGAAAAATTAAAATCTTACGTGAATTTTGGGACACCCTTTAATAATAAGTACAACTTTTCTATCTGAACTATAATATTCAAATTTTAAATAAAATTTCAAACCAAATTTTAAATAAAAAATTTTATTTTTATAAGGAAATATATGCACTATATATTCAATAAGAATTGACAAAAGCAATACAAATTTTATAATGATAAAAACTTTCCTTTTCATTAAATTCAGTATACTTTCTTTTTGTTAATTGCTTCCAGTACTTTAATAACATCTTCTATTGAATGATATTCTGCTTTTTCAAGATTTAATTTTTAAGATTTTAACTTTGCCTGTGCAATATATTTTTCCGTAATTTTTACCGTGATCGAACACTCGGTCGAATATATAACCCGTAATTTGTTATAATCATAAATTCTTTGTTGCATCTCTCCCTTTCATTTTTTAATTTCGGTTTTGGATGTGCAAACATCTGAGATAGCGATATGGATCTTTGTGCAATCTTTTGAAATCTTTAAAAACTTTGTGAAATTATTTTACTTCAAGTTATGAAATGTTTTGAAAGCTTTTTAAACTATTGTGTAATGTTTGCAATATTTGTGAAATCTTTTTAGCATAATTTAAAGCTAACCGAAGATTTTTACACATAAATCTGTCTTGGGTGGTACTTTACGATGCATGTACTTATTATTTTTATCATTTTTTTCACCAGTTTCTACCTTTCATTTTCATTTACTAAAATATTATCACTGAATTTAAAGGATAATTTGTCATATATCATATGTAATTCTATAAAAATTTGTACTACAATTTCGGATATGATGGTACATTTTCGAGAATCAAAAGGTCTTACACTAACATTGTTGCTGTTTAGCAAAATATATTTCTTTTTTGAAAGTAAATTTCAAGGTCTTATATCCTCAAATTTTTATTTAAATAGAAAAAACTTACCTCCATACTTTGTTTTTTTTCATAAAAGTATTTTAGGAAACACTGAAACCATTTTAAAAAATTGTTTTTTTGAAAAAAAAAACTATGTATAAGTGTCAGCTACAGAATTAATTGAGAAAAAACATTTATTTTTTCGGCTGACATTTTTATTGCTTTCTTTTTGATGTTCAACCCTTTTTATGGACAGTATTGAAGTGAACTTGGTGCTCGTAATCTCTCAGTTTTTAATATTTAAAACCTTTGATTCCATCATACTTTTTCATAAGAAAAAAGAATTATTATACAAAAGTATTGTTTCTTTTCTTTTTCAATATTCAGTTTTGCATTTTACAGAACTTTAAAGTTTTACGGAAGTTCAAAAAATGTTATTTAAAAAAAGGGTTCATTATTTTTTTTAAATATGTAAATTCAAAAGGTTGAACTATATTATAAATGCAGATTTATTTCTTAGTATGCCACTCCATTGAAATGCGGAAGCATTGAATTTGTAGAAAACTCCAATTTTTTAACAATCGTTTGATATTTTCTGCTGCTCCTTTTTTATTTACATTTTCAATTTGAGGATTTGGGGTTCAAAAAATAAATTTTTTTCTCAAATAATAATTTTTTTAATGTGATTGAAACCAAACATTACTGTTATACCGTTAACAATTACTGTTACTTTCGACTTTCTCCACTGTCTGTTAATTTTAATAAAAAAATCTTTTTCTAAATACAAAATAGGGGTTTTCATGCTCTTCCTTTTCATTATAAGCATTTAAAAAAAATAAATACTTGACTTTAAAAAATGAATGTCAAAGCCATTGCACTAGAGTCCCTCTATAACACACAAGGCGGTCCAAGGGGACGAGAGAGAGAGGCGTTTGCAAGGTCAGCGGAGTTGCGATGTTTACGGTTAGGCGCTATAAGAAGCCACAAGCAAGAAGGAGAAGAAGAACGGTTCGGAGAGTCCCTCTATAGAAATTTGGTTGATTAAGGGTACCCCCGAGGCAGCTGCTATAGAGGGACTCTAGTGTATTTCTTATTACACGGAATATAATCTTATTTTTTCAAAATTGTGCAAAGTGAATAATCTGGTAGCCAGTAACACTTCTGTATGCACTAAAATTGCGACGCAGTAACTTTGGCTTAAAAAATCCGCAAAAGTCCCCAAAAGTTTATAACAATTGTTATTAATAAACAAACGATCATTTCAGAGTGGTGACAGCGAGAAAGATTGTCAGGAAGCTACCAGATAAATAACTAAAAAAAATCGAAAATCTTTACTGCAAAATTGCAGCTGGGACAGACAAAAGATTATTTTGCAGTTAATTGTTTATAAGGCTGTAATTAATAAATTGTTTGAATTAAGAGCAAATTCAAGAGAGACAAAGTTGTTATTTTATATCTAATTTTAAAAACATGTTTAAAAGTAAAAGCTATATCAAATATCCGTATTTATTTATAAAAATTGTTATTAACAAAAAAACATGCCCCATGCAATAAGAAGACATAGATTTTTCTAGCTCGATGGCGTTGGCCCCTGACGGCTAAAAATCGAAATACGAAATTGTGAATTTTAAGACATAGATTATTGTAGATAATTATATTCCGCATCTTTTTTTCCTTTTCAAGAAGATCATATCTTTTTTAGATTTTTAAAAAATTGAAAAAAAAACCTTTTTTTCAAAGTCAATTTTTAATTCGATTGTTGTCTTCAACTCGTGCTCAAATCCACATTTTTTTCAATTTCTTTATAAAATTTATAGGAAACATTCCTTATAGTGTTTTTGTAATGACGGTTAGCGATTAAAAAATTTTACTTTATTTATAACAATATAAACCATTACTTTCTAGGCTATTGCATAATTCGTTTCGCAAAACGTTTGAGCGTTTCGTTTATCGAGGCAAGTTTGAGCAAACAAAAACTTCCTGCGGAGAAGTTGTTCAAAAAAGTATAAAGAAGTTTTCTGGAAAGGTTTTTTTAAAATAAATTAGTAGGTAAAAAACTAAGAACGCTAAACTTCAAGTGCGCGACTGATCTTCTATGCGTGGATTATGCCGAGTCGTCTGGACGTTTAGGCGGGTTATAGGGGGTCAGGCTTGAAAATAAATAATAACACTTCAATTGACATAAAATAGATTAAATTTGTATTCATTTAGCGAATAATTATGTTTATAATAATTTATATAAATACTTAATGAGATCATTGTAATTACAGGCTTAAATATTACAGTGCTGATTACAAATTATTACTCTAGGAGGACTTATTCCATATTTAACTTACAGTATATTGTAATCCGATTTTAGTAATGTAAAATTGATATTATTTCTCATCAGATAACACAGAATCATCCACTTCTTCAATTTTTGTTATCAACGCAAAGTAATAAGTGAAAATTTTTTGACCTTCATGAGAAGGATATTCACGTAAGCTTTTAACGTAATTCATTTTAGTGTCATTTAGTCATGAAATTTATTCTGTGCAGAAGTTGAAATCTTTAAAAAACATTTCTTCTTACAGCAGTTTTGAACTGGTACAAATTGTCTTTGAGAAACAAGTTTCTTAGAAGTAGAGACGTACTCTTCGCCCTGAGTTAAAAAAAATGTTGTTCTGAAAAGCCTTATTACGAAATTATTATTGAAATTATCACCAAAGCACGAAAGAGAAAAAAATAAATATTATATGTACTCTATTTTTGCATGTTTTCTTAACATTACCAGCCGACGCTTCTTCATTTGTTATTCGTTTCCTCCCTCTAGAAGAACCTTGAGATTCGCTTTCCATTATAAAAATTTAAAAATTCGTTTTGACAATAATTTTATTATTATAAATTATGAATTTTATTTTCACTGAAGCTAAAACTCGCAATCTTGCAATACGCGTACGAAGCGCACACTTCGGTACTCAGCATAGAAATGATCTATTTTAACAGAAAACTGCAATGTTTTGGCTACGTGTGGGATCAAAAAGGCTGAAGGGCGTTTGACGATCATCTAACACTTGTATAATCCTCCTATATTACATTTCGAGCTCATTGCACCGCCGTATAAGGAAAGACGTTCCGACTCGGCATAAAACAAGCATATAAGATCAGTCGCGGGCTTAAAGTTTCGCGTTCACAGTTTTTGACCTATTAATTTATTTTTAACAAGCCTTTGCAGAAAACTTCTTTGTACTTTTTTGAACAATAGCCTAAAAAATGATTTTTTATATTGTTATAAATAAAGTTGAAATTTTGTTCGCTAACCGTCATAACAAGAACACTATAAGGAATGCTTCCTATAAATTTAGAAAAAAATGCCAAAAACTGTGGATTCGAGCACGAGTTGAAGACAAAAATCGAATTAAAAATTGACTTTGAAAAAAAGGTTTTTTTTGCAATTTTTTAAAAATCTAAAAAAGATATGATCTTCTTGAAAAGGAAAAAAAGATGCGGAATATAATAACCTACAATAAAACTATGTATATAAATCTATCTAACTTGAAAACGGATTGTTGCAAGAAAAATTTGTTATGACATAAAAGTTTGGTTTTTCCATGAACTTTCCGAAAATAATTTTAGAAAAATTTTATCTTCAAAAATAATGTAATTGATTAAAAAATTGTTGCATCAGATTTCGAAAAACTTTTGCGGACTTTTTAGGCCAAAGTTACTGCGTCGCAAAGTTACTGGCTACCGGATTAGAAGGTCAAAGATTTTTTTTTAATACACAGAATATCATTTTAATTTTGGGAACTTGTGCAAAGTAGACTTTCGACACAGTGTCTCTTAAGTGTCTTAAAGTCCCCATCAATTGCATAATAATTAGTCCAGGTTAATCCAGATCCATTAACGCGTTTTTTTTAGTCAAAACAAATCACTGCGATAAAGAAGAATTCGTTTACTTGATCATTTGCATACATACATGCGCGCGGACTGTATACATACCCTTCGACATTCTCCATTCGCGAGTATTGTTTCCCTCTCACTCATGTCCGCCCCCCTCCCGCCCCTCTTTCCCGTCCTCTCTCCAGTTTTTAACACGTTTTACAATCATCGCATTAGATTTAAATAAACGCATGCTTTCCCTTCGCGATGCAGCATATACTATTTTGTTTACATTAAGTTTTTCATGTGTGAAAATGCATATTCAATCCTCCTCTTATTAGTTTACACTTGTCACTTCGGTTTATTCTCATACTCTATGCTAATGCATTCTGACCTCCTCTCGAAAAAAATAGTCTATAACATGAACATCGACAAATTTTAAAACAGAAGGGTTGCAGTACAGAACTAGATAATCAACAAAATTGGAATTTTTCAGGAGAGCGATATAGCAATATCTAAAACAAAAGTTTGCTTCCGAGCTGAAGTGTTTCTGAATTGAGCCCGAAAAAGTATGAAAACAAATTATCCAGTTCCGAGAAATAGAATGTGGAAGTTTACAATTTTAAAGTGACAGAAACCTAAAATTGGAACTAAAATTTGGAGGCTCAAATTTCATAGGTTTTCAAAAATGGTCTTTGGAAAGAGACTAAAAATCTAGTTTTCAACTTAAACAAATAATAAAAACTTCCTTTCGAAACATCGGGAGGCTAAATAAGAATAAACAAGTTTTTATGAAAAAAAGTATTTTGTTCCAGGAAAATAAAGATTTAGTGTGAAGGTATTCGCAATAAAACTAGCGATTTTTCGCTGAAAGGTCTGTACAAAGAAGAAAGGGATATGTTTCTTTATAAGTAAACAATAATAATTTCGAGAAATATCGTTTCTGATTGCAAGGCGAAAAGTTATGTGAAAAAACCTTATAAAATTGGCTTTTTGTAGAAAATAAATATTTAATATTTTAAGTTGGTACTTTTTTCATTGTTCTTAACATGGAGAATGAGACTTCGGCAGACTCCCCCACCCCTGCCTACACGTAAATGTATAGCGTATTTTGTGAATGAACCCTTACCAATATTTTTCTTATAATAATTAAAATGAGATTTCGAACAAATCCTTTCAACACAAGATGTATTTGACTTTTTCATAATTTTCTGTGAAAAAAGTCAATTTTCGGAAAAAATGTTTGGTTATCTAGTTCTGTTCTGCAACTCTTCAACTGTCATTCGGAATTCGTACTTGTAAATGGATTTTAAAAAACTGATGAGTACAAAATCTTAACAGAAAAGTTTCATTGTTTTGTATATATTTTTCAGGTAACTTACACGTGGCTGAGTAAGAAACTTGGAGTCAATGTGAATATTTCAAAAAAAATTTTATGGGAATTTTGGACAAATTACAAGGGAAATGTTGATATTGCTGTAACATTTCTAGTCATGGGTCAGGTAACAAATGGCTCAGCACGAATAGAAGTTGTTGGACAATCTAATCTGTCTTCCGCTAAAAAGAAATTCGTTAAAATCAATTGTGAACATATTTATAGTTTACAAAGAACATTATCGGATTTACAAACTTTGGCATTAGTGGAACAAATAGATGTCCGCTTTACCACAATTAAATGTAAAGAAAGTTCCACTAAGCTTAACCAAAACCTATTTATTTCACATTTGGGAGCGAAACTCCAAGTAGAAAATCAAATTAATATCGAAAAAAGAAATGAATCATTGACCGGAACTACAACAGAGAAGCAGAATTCAAACCCATCGGAAAATAAATTTGGGCCAACAACTGAATCCTCTCCAAAAAATAAAATCGAAGAAAAGGTTAAAAAAACTGCGAAAACAAAAGAAAAGAAAAACAAAGATTTAGAACACTCTTCAAAGAAAACCCTTGGATCTTATAAAGTGGGACATCAAAATATTTTTTTCAGGACAACAAAACAGGAAATTGTCAAGAAGAACAGTAGCAACTGCAGGGACGTTAAAGCTACTGTCTTTTTGGAAAGTAATATACAACAAATGACTGAGAAAACAGAAATATTGTCTGCGCAGGATGATATTACACTTAAATTTAATAATGAAAGAGAAATAGGAAGCAAAACTAGTAATCCAAGTTCGTCTAAACGTCTACATAAAACAGAAATTATAAGTGATAAGGCAAATTACGCAGCAGTAAAGAAGCGGAAACGAATTCTCTCTTCTTCTGACTCTAATGATGATGAATCGGTTTTAGGAGGGTTTGAGGAAGAAAAAGATGAAGTATTTCAAAAGAGTTTTGAAAGTGTAGAGAAATTACAAAAATCATCAAGTCCTCAAAAAAAGAAAGAAAGTGGTATACGAACAACAGACCGAACATTTCTTGACGAGGATGGATTTCTAGTTACACAGAAATTTCCAGTTCATGCAGAGGCTCCAGAACAGAATTTAATAGACAAAGTTACACCGCCAGAAATGCGTAAAGAAATAAATGTTAAAAATAATAAGACCAAGCAGTCAACTTTGATGAGTTTCTTTAAAAAGAAGTAATTTTTTATTTTTATTCTTGTAACAATTAAGCAATAACTTAACACTAAAAGTAAACATCTGTTTTAACACAAGAAGTTAGAAATACATTAAACAAATAATTCGTTTGATTGTACTCGCAATACACACACGCCAGCATGTTCTTTAATATCAATTGAATAAATTAAGAAATAAGAAAAGACTTTTTCATATAATTTTCTTGGTTTCCGCTGTAATTTGTTTAATGAATGTACTTGTTCTGACAGAATTTGTGAAGAATACGAATTTTAGTGTTGAAATTTACATGGATTTGTTTGCATATAATCATTTCCTCTAAAGCTCACTGAATTGAAATGGAGGAAGATATTCAATCGCGCCAATTATTGGAATTAAACAATTTTCTTATGACAAAATTTTTGTTTGTAAATTTTTATAAACATTCATTTTTAAAATAAATTTTTTCAGAAGCGTTGCCCCGCAGTAGATTTTCTTCTTGAAAAGTAGATTGGACGATTTGATATGATATGCGAGCACTGTGATTCCTTGAAAGTTACAGGCTTACTTAACCGTCGTCGGGTGTCGATGAATAAGTCATAATACACTTATCACATTATAAAGATTATGGGAAAGCTCAAGTTTCTCGGACGAAAGGCAAATATTAACCGATTTGACTCTAATTTGGGGAACTTTCTATTTTTTGAGATTCCGATCAACACGAGATTGAAGAAGTGATTTCCAAAAAAAAATTCGAACATCTATAAATTATACATATCAAGACCAACGCAGGGTCCCACTACACAGTGGTGTTGAAATGAAAAAACGAGGTTCAAAATGATATTTAGAACGCAATTCAGGAATGCATTTTTCAGAAAAAGGTGAGAGTTTTTAATTTTTTTTGTTTATTTAATTTGTATGTTAATGCGAAAAGCGAAAAAAGTGTAGATTTTTTTAATTTCATTTTTTATCTCCTAGACAAAATTGGTCTTATACTAACCGTCAGTTGGATTCAATACACATAAAAAAATGGTCAATTTGTAAATTTAATTGTTATAAACAAATTGTATTAACAAATAACCGACCTTAGGGGATATTCGTCTTCAAAGTATATTTCTGCTCTGAAAATGCTTGCTTTTATCGCAGGCATTTATAGGCAGAAACAAGTCGTTTTTTCTTCTCTATAAAACTTGCATGAATGCAGTTTCTAAAAGTTCGAGCTAACAGCGTGTTTATTTTTCTTCATTCTTCGTGATCGGTTTTTCATGGGGATCTTTCTCAATCGCTTCTAATGCAGCTATTATTTCTAAAAAAAATTTATTCAGCGTTCGAACAGCATGATCTCTGGCAGACCACCTTGTGACTGATAGTGACTCGTGCAAAATGCCAATATTTTCAGTCAATCTTTATGACAATTTTTTCCACCACGTTCAGGATGCATTGTCACGTCCCGAGCAAAAAGCGAATAATTTAAAAAAAGAGTCAAACAACCACCGCAGGGTCCCACTGAGAGCAACTGCCATCTAAAAAATGTCAGTAGCACCCAGTAGAACCGCGGTAAATGACACATATGAACACGTCGCACAACCGTGTATGTTAATATTAGGGTGACCAGAAAAAAACACTTTTGATTTTCTTATGAGTCAAGGGCAAATAACGGTAGCTTATGAGATTGTAGAAGCCAGATTTTTTTATTTTTTATTTTAAACAATATTTAGAGGTGGTCAACGGCGATACCACGCTGAAAACACCAGTTCCCGTTAGATCACTGAAGTTAAGCAGTGTTGGGCGCGGTTAGTACTTGGATGGGTGACCGTTCGGGGAATACTGCGTGTTGTTGACCCGTCGTGGGAGTGGTGGACCCACACTGGTAGTATTTATCCACCTAGAAACACTACCCGAATCGGGTAGTGAGGCAATGAACTTTCGAGTTCGAAATGCTAATCAATTTTTTTTTTTTTAGAGGTGGCCCATCGCCTTTGAAGTTCTTATGTAATTAACATGGGTAAACTCAACTTTTTTTCATTCAAGATTTTAACCACGAAGTTATCCACTTTTTAATTTGAACTTTCAATATGTTGTTCTTAAGGTTCTCAGAATCCACATAAAAACATTCTTTTAATTTAAAATTCATAAAAACCATTAATTATGGTTGCTTGAAAAGTGCCATTTTCACTGTTTTCTACTGTTTTCGAAGGCTAATAACGGCTCTTATAATAGATACCTTATATTGAAATTTTAAGAATATTTTCTTGGAAGTTTCAAGATCACATTTTCTGAAAAAGCAGATTAGGAAAATTATAAATAAGCGTGCAATGATGAAAACAAATTTGAGTAAATTTTTGAGATTTGACAGGTCTACGACTTAAGCTATTTAATTTTCGGGGCGGAGCGCTCATCAGCTCAGGCATAAAGGTCCATCACAGTGGGTCTTGACACCATAAACTCGTAAAGCAGTCCCATTCTCAGCAAGTTTTTTTTAGTCATATTTCCCTTTTTCAGAAAAGTGGATAATAATAATTCAGGGGACTCTATAAATATTGCCTCTAAATATTGTTTCAAATTGAAGAAAAAAAAATCTGGCTTCTACAATCGCATAAACTACCATTATTTGCCCTTCACTCTTGAGAAAACCGAAAGTGTTTTTTTCTGGTCACCCTAATAAATAAATATATATATATATATATATATATATATATATATAT